>BMAO01035124.1:0-18485 GCA_019973975.1 Trichonephila clavata
ATCCCATCCCATATGGTCGTGAATAAAACGTTGAAGCGTGTGCACCAAGATTCTTATTCATTTCAGGATGCATTTGGCATAGACATTAAAGGCAGTGTTGCAACGGCGTTCACATTGATTTTTATTGCAAACGAGATCATCAATCGTGAAATACACATCATGAGCATACGCATGTGTAAGATATACACCTTACGTGGGTTATCTACCGAGCAAAAGCAATTTCCATGGGTAATTTGTAGCCGTTATTACAACGAATATATGAGACTTCAGCACAATAATCCATGTTTAAAAGGCAATTGAAAAACTCTCTTGAAGTGAAGTCCCAAGCTAACAGTTGTAAAATCAAATAAAAATTGCAAAGTCTTGTCAAGCATTTAAAGTCAAGCTAAGTAAAAAAAAAAAAAAAAAAAAAAAAAAAAAAAAAAAAAAAAAAAAAAAAAAAAAAAAAAAAATTTTTTTTTTTTTTTTTTTTTTTTTTTTTTTTTTTTTTTTTTTTTTTTTTTTTTTTTACCACCAAAATATTTTTCTTACCATCCCAAAAATATTCATCAACAATTTTTTTGCATTTGAAAACAACACCTGTCCCAAAGTTGCCATCTCAGGCTTTATATCCGTTCGTCGCTCCAATGGCTCTGCTGGTATATCGGATCTGGCTACAAGTGGTTTATTGAATCGCCTCCTTGATTCCATTCTTTCTTTATCGCAATGTCGTGTCCAACAGATGTTGAAACCCTTCCACAGACATGACATCTGTATAATGAAATACATTCAATACATCATTTTCAATCACCGTCTCACCATCCATTAAACGTCCTTTGTAATCCACATAAAGCCCTTGTAAATTGTAGACCATTTTGTAATAACTATATCCCGGTTCCCAAATCTTGGACGCGTTACTCAAGGCCTCGGTAGCCGTTTTCGCATGCACTACGGCTTCTTTGGCTCTTAATCCTTCCCAAAACGAATGTTTTACAAATACATCGTTTTGATACCCGATAGATCCAAACATTTGATACAAGTGCTCAAAACTCCCTTTGGCTGCCGACAACACTTGGGTCACTAAACATCCACTACTCCTCTCGGCTTTTTCTTGAAACACTTCCAAGGACTCGCGTCCCCATTCATACAAGCTTTGCATTTCTTGCAAAGTCAAAGCAAAACACATTTGTCTTTGCAATACCTCCAAATAAAATTGCCTCAGTTGATCAATGTACTCAAAGGCTTGTTGCGAGCCATAACAATCATACAACACTTGAAACGTTTTGCTTAAATCACTCTGTTTGTAAGGTAAAAAATGAATATCGTTAAATTTGGCAAAATACACCACCAGCATATCTTGAGTCGGAGTCAGTTTCGGTCCTTGCATGACAAAACAGCCCAGTTGAGATTCTGGATTTAAAATGGTCGCGCATTCGGCTTGCGAGAGCGCATTCGGTACCAAATACAAATTACATTCATCTCCATCGAAATCAGCGTTCATGGCTTGCACCACTTCCAAAGGAATGCCAAAACAATCATACTCCCAACCCGGTGAATGGACTTTTAAAGCAATAAAATTTCCGGTTGTAACGAGGGCATCCGATTCAAAATAATCCATTGATTGTGGATATTAAATTTTTTCACCACGTGGCTGGAAGTTGAATTTGATTGGGCGTAAACTGGCATCCGGCACAATCATGCCTCTCATGGATAAGATGCACCTTTTCCCAAATGCTACTTGTCGAATCAAGGTGGATTTTCCGCACGACCGACGCTGTAAACTCCCGTAATTGAGAGGGGTTTGTAAAATAAACCCACTTTACTGGGAGATTGAACAGTTTGGGTCCGACTCGTCATGGGTAACCCTTGCACAAACTTCATAATCTTTTCATACACCAAGGTGGACACCACTTGCCAAAAAATGGATCCGGTAACACCAAAAAATCTTGATCCATTTTCAATTGGGCTTGAGCCTTTAAACTTTTCAGAATGGGCAGTTCAAACGCATATTTAGGGGTAGGTACGGCAAACGATTGAACGGGATACGTTTTAAATTGATTGTTGTAGTAAAAATGGCCACAGCACAAGGTATAAGGAATGAGGGGTAAACATGTCTTGCACACTGAACACTTGTCCGCAAAAGGATGATCTTTGCGCCAAGCTTTGAGCAAATCAATCACTTGTTGGGGTGTTTTTTGAACAGGACAATCGTTTAAAGACAAGATTGAAAAAGAATACTGGTCCACCGACATGTCGCCAGAAAATTATCCGAGACGTAGAGATGGAAGTGAATATTATTCCAAAAGAAAGAAACCTTTTATCAAGGATCCCTTGTCGGGAGCGGAACGGTATGCTAGAGATAAAGACGGTAATCAGTTGTACCCAAATTCAGAGAAACCTTTTGCTAGAAACAAACACAATGAAGAATATTATGCCAGGATGTTCAGGGAAATGAATGGTATCCCCTTCAACATGGAAAATCTGTAATCATACAGGATACGAACGGCAGGTTTTACCTTGCCAAAAGGTCCGATGGTAGGGAAAGATACCCACGAGACGCCAAAGGAAACGAATATTATTTGCAGAAGGATGGGAAACCTTTATTATTGAGAAAAGAAAATGGAGAATATTACTTGGCACGAAACCGCAAAGGGTATAAATTAATTCCTTGGAATTTATTAGCCGCGTTTGCGAACGATAATGAACCGTTCTTGTTTACAAAAGATGTTTTGGGAAATAATGTCTACGTTCGCCAGTCAGAATTGCCGCAAAAGCTAAGTGCTCTATGCAATTGCGTGTGTAATATATTATTTGATTGTCCAAAAGCCTTAAGCGCTTTAGGATGTTGCTTGCTCAAAGGAATTTAAACCTTGGAAGTAAAAAAAAAAAAAAAAAAAAAAAAAAAAAAAAAAAAAAAAAAAAAAAAAAAAAAAAAAAAAAATTTTTTTTTTTTTTTTTTTTTTTTTTTTTTTTTTTTTTTTTTTTTTTTTTTTTTTTTAAGGTTTAAAATTCTTTGAGCAAGCTGTCTGAGCGTTCTAGAGTCAAGAAAGTCTCTTCACCATGTTACCGCTTACGTTGTTGAAATGGAAAAGTCGTGATGTCTCTCCCAAGAGTCATAGTTTCCTGGTTGATTTCAACCAAATCCACGTTCGCAACTTGTTTTTATTTTGTTTTGCCCTCAGCATTTCCCGTCAATATTTTGGTGAAAACATCCACTGTCAACTGGATGGTCACAAAGTGAGTCAGTCGTTTTTGGACACCAAATGTTTCATCAATGGGACTTTGACCAATTTTTCAGGCGTGGAGAACCCGATTCTTCCCGTTTTGTATCATGATTATTACCAATGGGTCTCCATTGTGCTGTTGTTACAAGCCCTTTCCTTTCATTTACCCTTTCGACTGTATTCCAAAACCCTTCATTCCTATGTACAAGAGTTGACTATTCAGAAAGTGGAACCCTCTGAATACGATCGAGTGTTTCAGGTCATTACCGCCTCTCAAGGCCATGGCATGTTTTGGAAACTATGGACCTTGGAATGTGTGTATGCTGCACACCTCCTCTGCCAAATAGTGCTGTTAAATGTGTTCTTTCATCGTGTGTGGTCCTTATCCAGCTGGTCCTGGTCTGCCATTCCAATGTTGTTTCCGGACATGGGAACCTGCCTCTATGACTATTTTTCAGGGGAGGGCAAACGACCGGAAGGTTTCGTTGTTTACTCCCTCTGAATAGTGTCTACCGAAAAATATTTTGGGTGGTGTATGGTTTGTTTGCCAGTCTCCTAGTGCTGCATACAATCTTTTTTCTGTATCGTCTGCTGCTCACCATACGAAAAGGTCCAAAATGGATCAACATGTGGTGGAGTCTGCAAATTGCTACCAGCGTGTCAAAAAGCTGGCACGGGAAACAAGTGTTGCATAAAAAATGGAGACGTTACACGGACAATGAAACGGACTATGTCAGCATGGAGTTGCAAAAAGTAGAATGTAACAATTAAAAAAATAAAATGAAACTGGGAATGAATGCTTACAACCAGAAAATACAAATTACAAATATAATTGTCAAACAACTGACAATGTAAAAAAAAAAAAAAAAAAAAAAAAAAAAAAAAAAAAAAAAAAAAAAAAAAAAAAAAAAAAAAAAAATTTTTTTTTTTTTTTTTTTTTTTTTTTTTTTTTTTTTTACTATATTACATCGTTCACAGTGTCAACCGCTAGAATCAAGTATCATCATGGACAGTCAACTCTGCCTCAATGTCTTTACACGAGAGATGGAACAACACGACAATCCCCATTTGACCTTTGAGACGCTCGTCCTGCGCCTTTTGAAACGCGTGTCTCACTCCTTCCATCTACCCTGGTCCCACGTCTTGGAAGTGTCTCGCCAAGCGCCCTATTTGATGGATCCCCATCTCCACCAGGATTTGCTTCACATTTGGACTCTCCGTTCCAAACAGGCCACGTTGGATGAGCAGCATTGCGTCGAGCGTATTTTGGGTCGAGACAATGTGCGCTCCTCGGATCTGATCAAGTTGGCGAGCATTTTACAGAAAATCAGCGATCCCAAAACAGTGTACGAATTCTTTGCCATGGACGGCTACCAGGGAGAGGATCCCAAGAAATATATCGACCTGTTTCGCTACGAGGCCGAAGAGGCGCGTGGCAAACACGTCCGAGCCGTCCGTCAGTTGTATCGCTCGGGCTCGTGCAGACCCCTCACGAATGTCGATCCTTTTTGGAAAGTATTTTTGAGGGAACGCGCCCCGAATCGAGAGACGGGTACGTGGTCCAAGAGCAGGTGGCGGAGATTGCGGAATGGCGCCGTGAACAGCAGACGAAAAAGAAGCGACCCCTGGAGACCAAAGAAGAATGTGTCAAGAAAAGTGCTCCTGGAAACCCATAGTTGAAATTTCATAATTTGAAATAGTAAACCCATAGTTTGAAACCCAAAGTTTGAATAGTAACCCATCGTTTGAATTCCATCGTTTAAATTCCATCGTTTGAAACCCATCGTTTGAAATTGTAAACCATAATTTGAAATTGTAAACCCAAAGTTTGAAATAGTAAACCCATCGTTTTAATTCCATCGTTTGAAATGCATCGTTTTAATTCCATCGTTTGAAACCCAAAGTTTGAATTCCATCGTTTGAAACCCATACTTTGAAACCCATACTTTAACACCTAACCAACAAACTGTTGTCATCTCGTAGAAAACAAGGTGGAGAGATTATGGATACCATGGAATCCACATCTTGGGCCAATGCTAAAACTCCTTTGCAATTCATCTCTCGTCACCAACCAGGAGGACTAGCCGCGTTGGCGGTGGATGAATCGGAATGTGTGGTCGTCATGGACACACTCTGGTTTCGATATCCTCTCGTGCCTGAATGGGAGACGCGAGTGATGGCCGCGCTCGTGGAATGTAAAATCATGGACGTGTATGTGGCGGGCTTGTTGTTGTCTTTGAAAAGAATGGCCCCCGAAGAGATGAACGTCTATGTGGACCCAGAACCCAATAAATTGAAATATCCTTGCAAAATGTGCCATAAAAAGAGTTGTGCCGTCACCAAAGCCTATTTGTTGTGGAGACGTTTGACGAAACGAGAACCCTGTAATCTGATGCATGGGGACTCTTGAAAAGAAGGTTAAACCCATCTCGTTAGGACCCGAGGTTGGAGAAAAAGGAACCCTTCACGGATAAATCTCTAAGATTAGTATTGAATCATGAAAAAACTCACCTAATGTTGTGCAAGCATGACTGGATATCATTTCATTGCATCCCAGAGTACAAGAAATGTTTTCCAAAGAAAAAGTGTATTAAAGAAAAACTTTTGAAAACAATTACCAAGTCAAGTAAAAAAAAAAAAAAAAAAAAAAAAAAAAAAAAAAAAAAAAAAAAAAAAAAAAAAAAAAAAATTTTTTTTTTTTTTTTTTTTTTTTTTTTTTTTTTTTTTTTTTTTTTTTTTATTTATAGTGTTTAAAAGATTGAGCTTTCAACTCAAGCTTTCATTTTCTTTGCAGTGTTGTAAACATCATCATTATGACTTTGAATCTTTACTAGGTCAATTGAAAAAACAACATTCCCTTTTTTTCATAAACATTTCTCCTGTGACCGAGCTTTCATGTACACTCGAAACCAAGCCATGTTTAGTGATATTGCCAATCAGTTTTCCAAAGAATTGGAACCTCTGCGTTTACCCTTGGAACACATCCCCCCTTCCCAACGGCCCTTGAAACTCTCCCAATGGATTCATTACATTCTCCTGTCCAACCATATCAGGCTCACTATCAAGTTAACCTCCCTGATACAAAAGAATGTGGACGCATTGTCCGCACCCCACCCCTCTGACATTCAACACTGGTTGGATGCTTTGAAACCCGAGGGAAAGATCAATTTAGTCACGGAATCCTACCTCCTTTTGTTGTTTATGTTGCATCTACGTTTCATCTATGAAAAGTTTCCAGTGAAAATGTTTGAAATTAAATTGATTGCTCTCAAAGTGGCCGAATCCCATCTGAACGCTCTGGATCAAGACCGTTCCCGTCTCTATTCTGTGGCGATCCTGGGTCTCTCGGCTATAGTGTTGGGGGGATGTTTATACAACTTATGCAGATGAAGAGAGCGTACATTCAAGAGGCATGGGCAAGAACGGAAAGAGATTCTTTGGAGGGGTGAAAATGACTGAAACACTATGCAGATGAAGAGAGCGTACATTCAAGAGGCATGGGCAAGAACGGAAAGAGATTCTTTGGAGGGGTGAAAATGACTGAAACACTATGCAGATGAAGAGAGCGTACATTCAAGAGGCATGGGCAAGAACGGAAAGAGATTCTTTGGAGGGGTGAAAATGACTGAAACACTATGCAGATGAAGAGAGCGTACATTTAAGAGGCATGGGCAAGAACGGAAAGAGATTCTTTGGAGGGGTGAAAATGACTGAAACATTGTCCAAGAAAGTAGACTAAAAGAAATTAAACATTTTTACTCTATCAAAAAAAAAAAAAAAAAAAAAAAAAAAAAAAAAAAAAAAAAAAAAAAAAAAAAAATTTTTTTTTTTTTTTTTTTTTTTTTTTTTTTTTTTTTTTTTTTTTTTTTTATTGTCCTAGTACAAATTCTTGCAAGCTTTAATTTGTATTCACATTCATACCAGTGTTGTCGAATTGACTTTTATTCTAGAGTCTCAACCAGTGTGCAGGAAACTGCCAAAAGGCTTCCTACCTAGCCTATTGATCCCTACTAGGATGATACGTTCCAGACCCAACGATTCCAGCTCTCTCCATGACGAGCCTGGCCCACACGAAGCCAATGCTTCTATCTCCGTAGCGAGCTTTCCCCACACGAAACCCACGATTTCAGCTCCCTGAGTAGCGAGCCTTGCCCAAGCCACGATTGCTCTATCTGTTTAAGTAGCGATGATACGGAATGGTACCTACTGAGTCAATGTCAGCACAAGTTTCATTCCAATTGTTTAAAACAATGGGTTACAAGCGGTAAAAATACATGTCCCTTTTGTCGTCGTAAATTATGTAAACGAGATAAAACGGCTATTGGATGTGGTCCATCTGGATACAGATTTCGTATTTTTGGAGATTTACTGAGCGGTGAACCCTTATGGGTGACTGAAGCCATCTCTTCCGACACGGAATCGGACCTGCCTTCAGATTCTGACATGGAAAGTGTTGCTGAATCTGAAAATGAAGATGTATCCGTATTAGAGTTGTTACCCAACACAATGGGTCAATTGATAACAGAGATTCTTGAATCTGTCAATAGATTCTAACATTGAAAATGGTGTCGAATCTGAAAAGGACCTGCGTTGGGACCCAACACAATGCACTCATTTATAACAGATTTGTTTAAACGTGTCACTAGACAGGCTTAAACTTTTCACTAGACACCCAAAAGAGAAGGATGTACCCTAATGGACCCTACAAATTTCCTACAACCTTACAAAAACAAACTAAGAATGCAAGCATGAAACTCTGAAGCTATAAAAAAAAAAAAAAAAAAAAAAAAAAAAAAAAAAAAAAAAAAAAAATTTTTTTTTTTTTTTTTTTTTTTTTTTTTTTTTTTTTTTTTTTAAATTCATCTTTATATGCAAGCTCACACTCTATTCATTTATTCTCAGCTGCTCAATTTTTTTTCTTGTCATGGCTACCCAACCCAATTGCGACTATCTCGTTTCCATCGAATGGATGCGCTACCAATCCCAATGGGTTCCTTGTCGCATCTTTCTTCAAAGTCCGTTTGATAATAAACAGGTCGAGATTCGTCCGACTCTGGGAAGCTTGCAATCCTTTACCTACTCTGATGTCCTCCGAAACTTGCAGCAAGCTCCTTCCCTGTTCAGAGACCACAATGGTTGGGATCACAGTGATATCGTGCGAGTACCTCAAGACGAGTTGGAACACTTTCTCAAGTACCATTTGGTCAAAGATTATTTGGAGAGAAACAACCACGGATGGGAGGTGGTGATTGGAGCCACCGATCTCGCCACCTACATGTATTTGGATCCCATTCTACCCGAGGTGATGCATTATGTTGGAAAAGAGCACCAAGCGGATGACATGGTCCACGAAACGATGAAACAGTTTAACTGGGAGGGACAAGTCACCCATGTGTAACCTCCTACCCACTTGAAAAAAAATTCCAAACGAATGGACCCAGTAGAAGAAAAATGTCAAAGAGAGAGAAAATGTTGACACGTGAAGAGAAAAAATGTATAAGCTTGAAGCGAAAAGATAATGTGTAAGCTTGAAGGGAATGGTAAAAAAAAAAAAAAAAAAAAAAAAAAAAAAAAAAAAAAAAAAAAAAAAAAAAAATTTTTTTTTTTTTTTTTTTTTTTTTTTTTTTTTTTTTTTTTTTTTTTTAGAGAGAGAGTTGAAATACTTGAGCGAGTCTTGCTACTCAAGACACTTTTATGATGATTGAAATTTACAAATCACATGGTCGTTATTACATTATTGTTCCACGAGTCATCTTTCCCACCTTTGTGGACAAGTATGTATTACCGTGTCGAGTCGGCACTCGTCTGGAATTTTCTAGTTTACCCCTCCATTTTTTTTCTCCTGGTGTTCTCAAGTGCCAATTTGAACGCACCGAGACTGGATTTTGGTACAAACAGAACCATCCTTTGATCACTCCCCATGTCACGGAGGAGGGCACGGTGCCCTTGGAGGCCATGCGAGACTCTATTCTACCTACCCTCGTCTCGTATTTTCCCCAATTGACCCTGACCTATCACGACACCACCCTGGATGTGTGGCCCCACACCAACACCTTTTGGGCCCTAAAGCGATTATTCCCTCATCATTGGAAGGTAAATGCGTATCTGCAAACGAAATCGTTGAGACGGACTGAACATCAGGACCAGAAAGTCTTTACCAGCCTCAACGATCTGTTGTTGGGGGAAGAAGATTGGGTTCGAGCCCTGTTGCCGAATGGAAGTGGTGAGCCCTAAGCAAGACACGATGAGTTCCCTGGTCATGCGCCACGAGAAGAGCACCACGCGGAATACACCTTATACGATTCCTTCCCCTAAGGAGGGTCAAAAACATTTTGAACACGAGATAAAGTTTACGTGGCAAGAAAGAGATCCTCAGGTTCCCCGACCCGTGGCCGTCGTGAGACCCATGACTGTACTGCAAAGGGTGCATGTGTCACCCTCTCCCTCGAATAGACCTTCACCTCCAGTGGGAACCGTTTTGCAAAGAGTGCATGTGTCACCCTCGAATAGACCTTCACCTCAAGAGGGAACCGTTTTGCAAAGAGTGCATGTGTCACCCTCGAATAGACTTTCACCTCAAGAGGGAAGGAGAAGATGGACCTTTACACCGGTAGTGTAACTGAAGGATTTTAAAAGTTTTTTTCCACGACTGTAAAAAAATGTTGTCTATTGTCCAAGTGAACCAAAAAAAAAAAAAAAAAAAAAAAAAAAAAAAAAAAAAAAAAAAAAAAAAAAAAAAAAATTTTTTTTTTTTTTTTTTTTTTTTTTTTTTTTTTTTTTTTTTTTTTTTTTTTTTTTTTTTTTTTTTTATGCTCATGTGTTTGACTTGGATAATCTTACATTTCCAGAATTATTTTGGTGTGCTGCTGACATGTCTCTCACGACGCTTTACAAGCTCATCCATTCCTCTTTGAATATTGTCGTTCGTTGTCCAATTTGTTTTGAATCCATGACCTTTGGACAATACTATCATAGACATGCTTTGGAAGAACATTCTTTAAAGAATCGTAAAGAGTGCGTTTTTTGTATGGGGTTTAAATCTTGGCCTCATGGGCAAAGAATGAAGCGTGAGAATGTGCAACATGTCGTGGAATGCTTGAAAGGTTTTGTGGCTCATAGAAAAGAGGATGACCCACCCCCGGATTACGAGGACGACATCCTGTGCGAATGTACGTATTTCATCTCAATACCCCACCCCATGTATGATCGTTGCAAAAATCCATCGTATGTGGGATTTTACGATTCAGTGTTTGAAAAACCCAACCTGTGGCCCCGTGGAATCGAATTTAGTGAAGCCAGTGGTTTGGGAAAGGACGTTCACGGCATCATCCAACGCTACCTGTGCCAAGACCTGGATTGGTTTCACATTATGGTGAAACACGACGTCTTTCCTCACTTTTGTCAGGAGATGGAAGCCATTCGTGACGAATTTGTCATTTTACCCTTCTGGTGTCTGTGTGACGGATTGGAAGGCAAAATACAACATCGGCACATGATTCTGGCTTGTGAAAAGGAGAGCTCGTTTCAAAACATTTGGAAACATAACATTCGTTATGATTTTCCCCACATGGGACGGGCCAAGAAATGCGTCCAAATTCGAGATGCGTTTCACTTGGCTCGGACCCTGGTGTACGTGAGCCAGCCCAAGGCCACGTGTGATGGTAGGATCCCAGACAATGTAGAAGAAGGAAACATACCTCCCATTTCCATATCAATCGACCTATGCATCCCCATAGCATTGCTGTTTTATGTACTCTGTTTCCCGACGGGATACACAGGTTACTCGCGGAGCAGAATGGGAACAAGAATGTGGTGCGGTGGGATCCCTATGCTCAACGTGGGCCAGACCAATGGCGTCATTTGAAATGGAGGGTCCCTATTAAAGTGACGGGTTGGAAGTTTATCCGTTGCAAGATTCCCTTGGAAGGTGAAACGTATTTTACGTTGTACGGTGACAAGAAAATAAATTTCAAAGAGTCCCTTCACGTTCTCATGGACGAAATGTACGTTTTATCCCCAAAGCAACAAAATGTCATGGATCAAATCAAGAAAATTAAAGAAAAGATGCAAAAGGAACGGGACGATTATTGGAAACCGATCGTGGCCGATTTAAAGAGGGAATATGACGTTTTTAAAAATGAGTGGAAAGCCGAAAGAAATGTTTTGAAATTGGAAAGAGACACCTTTAAAGCCGAAAGAAATGTATTTAAGATGGAAAGAGATGGACTACAGACTGAAAGAGATGCACTGAAGGCTGAAAGAGATGTATTAAAGACCCAAAGAGATATATTAAAGACCCAAAGAGATGTATTTCAAGTCGAAAAGGATAGTTTGTTGATGGAAAATGTTGGACTGAAAAGAATGTTGATCCATTGAACTCGCCTGCTTTCCGAGATGGGAAAAACTTTTAGTGGCTGGAAAATGAACCCTTCTTTGACACCCTAGGTGAAAATACCTGCAACACATGAGGACTGTAAAAATGTAACATGGTTTTGAAAAAATCTTTACCTCAACATCTGTCAAGTGGTGAAACGGTTTTCAGACATGTGTACATTTTATGTTAAGACTGTAAAAATGTGTCGCGGTTTTGGCACACTTTATGTTATGGACTGTCAAAAAATGTGTCGAGGTTTTGTCATTGTTTTATTACAGTCATCAATAAAAATTTTAAAAAAAGTGTTTTTGTTGTTTTTTTTAATTACTTTACTGTTTTATGAATACATATTACTACATCCCTTGGATGTGATCATTGGGTGGTTGTTACTCTTTTCATGCCTAAATATTATTACACATTCCTCTATTTGATCTTGTGGCCAATGTGTCCCGACCCCATGTACCAGATCCCTTTGAATTCATCTCATGGATCGTCACTTGACCATGGTTCACGCCAAATTATGTCATGTTCACCCAAAGATTTTTACCCTACGCTCGTTACTTTCCCCGCTTTCCACAAGTCGTATAAACTTTTGCGCCCCACGTTTGACATTGAATCGTGGGGGGCTTTCCCATTTCCTTTTGTACACTTTTATCAGGGGCCCCGTTGTCTTTACCGCTCTACCCTTCACCTATGTCAATCCCTCGCTCTCGTTTTACAGTCATACCTAGGTTCCATACAGTCGGTCGACTCAATAGTTGAGCACCCTTTCCAAACATGATTGAACATGGAAAACGACCTTTTTGGAAAGGATCCTCGGCTCTTTTTGTAAGAATCTTGTCCCCTACGTTGTATTTCAGGTCCCATGGCTCTTTTTGTAGAATCCACCTCCCCTCCCGTTGCGTTTCAGGTCTAACATTCAATACGACTCTTTACGAAGGCACCCTTTCCACTCCCCTCCCGTTGTGTTTCAGGTTCCACCTTAGCATGGTTCTTTTTCACCTACCCCCGCCGTGGTGTTTCAGTCGACATCCACCTTAGAATGGCTCATTTTGTATGATTTTTGTCCCATTTCCCCCTTCTTTTTACCCTCATGTTGCATTTTTAGCTCAAACCAAAGTCTGTCCGAAAGTCTGTCTCAGAGCAGTTCAGTATGAACAAACAAACTTTTTTCAAATTCCTCCGAAAAAATATTTTGGAGGGACGCGAGAAAATAAAAAGTTTCAAACCAGACGAATGATTTAAAACGGGGGGTGAGCCACAAATGAAATGGAGACGTGTCAGGGGGGAAATGGAGGCGTTTCCGGGGGGCAAAGGAAAGGGAGACTGGTGAAGTGGGGGGTGAAAGCAGCGAAACATGAAATGGAGGCAGGGCAACGTTTTCAGGAGATGGATTCCAGGGGCCCCGGTGCTTTGACCGCTCTACCATGCACCTATGGCAATCACTGTAAAATCGGAAGCGCCTTTCGTTTTACAGTCCTTACCATAGGTTCCATACAGTCGGTCGAAAAAATAGTCGAGCACCGTGACCCTTTCCAAAAATGATTGAAAATGGAAAACGACCTTTTTGGAAAGGAGGTCAGAATCGTGTCCCTTGGGGTGTGTTGATTGAAAATTTTTTCCTCTGAAACAAAATATGGGGCGCGAGAACTAAAAAATTGTTTCATCCTGGATGAGGGGACAAATGAAATGGAGACTTGTCCCGCTGGGCAACGACCCATGTCATGGAGGGAGGGACAATGAGACTAGTCAAGCTGGGGGAAAGCAGCGACCTATAAAGTGTAGGCATTACAACGTTGGTATGTCGAGAAAAGACAGAGAATCATTCCAATAGGGGTGTTGTTGGAACATTGGAGGCGAGCCATCTCACGACGTTGCCCTCTTGGCGTGGGGCCCCCTTTGCTCAATTTGATTTCTTCACGAATAACACAAAAAATGCATATTTCTAAGTATTTTATAACATACCGTCGTGCAATTTTTGACTTTAACCGATTTGTGAAATTATGACAAATATTAGAAAAGATTAACACAAAAGCTGTAGGGAAAACCTGGATAAGTTAACTTGAAAATGTTAAGCCTTTGGCTGCAAGATATGACTTTCACACACAAACTCTTTTTTCAAACAATACCAAAACCAAGAATATTGAAACTATCGAGAACATTGAGAAAAAATAGAATGGGTCTAAGAGATCTACTATCAAAACTAGCTGTGAAAAATAGTGAAAAAGAATTGGTTTGATAAGGACTGTTATGCAAGCGCTTGAAAAACATGGCTTGTAGAGACAAATTATAAGCAAACAGTAATTCAGACATTCAGTGTAGGAATATAGATTAGCAGTAAAGGGAGAAAAAACGATCCATAGAACGAGGAAAACAGAATAATTTAGAGAGTGAACATCTTCGGGGGTCAAATGAAAACAGAGCTTAATGAAAGGGACCACCCAAAATTACTCTCTGTAGAAATGATGATGGAGTTATCTTGAATGAAAAAGTAAATCTAGTCAAAGATAGAATGAATTTGGCAACTTTCGCATTATGGATTTTCCTCCACTTAATGAATGTAACATATTCAACAACCAATATCTCGTTACCTTTCCCTAAATAGCTGAAACTCAAGGATGGAATTAAAAAGACTTAAAAATTACGATGCCTCCATCTTTCAGACTCTATTTGAACTTCAAGATCAGACGGACTAAAGAATACACCTTATCATAAAGTCAGATTGGGTCCTTGAAGTATTTACAGAAGAATGGTAGCTTAGCATATTGTGTCTAATTCGCAAATAAAGCGATATTCACAAGTGTTCTAATTTCTTGAACCATTTACAAAACATTTTCTAATGTATTATTTAGGGAATATCTCCATTGTTGGAAGGTAACATAGGAAACTTTAAATTTGGTTTCATGTAGGGAAGATACACAACAGAACAAATATTCAATTTTCGATAAATATTGGAGAAAATACAAGGGAAATTGGCATTTGAATGAAATACCTTTTTACAGATATTAGAGCCGAGTTTTTACAGAAAACTATTTATAGAGATAGAAGATATTGTTATCATTTCAGAGACGTTACGCCTTTAAAACCACCATTGTAGCATTGGAGAACATTGAGAAAAAAATGCATCTTTCAATTAAAGAAAGTAAAACTAAATTTACCTTTGTTCTAAAAAACAGATTATATACTCACTAAGAAATCGGCTCTTAACAATTTTAAACTACTAATCTGGCTCTATTTATTTAGGTTCCAAAGTAAATATGAACTATAAATTCACGACAGAGATCCAGAGAAAGACCACTACTGCAAATGATATCCCCCCCCCCTGTACTGTTTTTAAAAATCAAATTCTAGCTTAAGAAAAAACATAAGGGATTTTATAAAAGCCTAATTATATTCGTACTTTCCTGTTCAGCCGAAATATAGAGAAATGACAAACAAAAAAAAGGGGTTAATACTCTTGAATTTCTTGAATTGTTTGAGGGAAAAACAGTGAGATTTATTTTTTGGTGGAAAAAAGATTGATGAAACTTAGCATGAGATATCAAATTTATAATTCTACCATACCTTTAGGGATTACAAATTTTATTAAAATTCAAAAACTGAAATATGTAGGTCACGTAATCCATAAGAAGAAAGACAGCACAAGAAAAGTTTTCCTGGCTAAACTTAGAGACGAAAGTGCTCAACCTAGAGTCAGATCCAAATAGAATGACTATATTGAGAGAGATTTAGATATCTTTAGAGAAAGAATTGGAGTATGTAGTTAACAAAAAATTGCCTCGGAGGAATCTTTTGATAAGCCCAGGAACCAACCACGTAAATCATCCATGCAAGAAGAACATTTAGGTATACTAATTTATTTCAAGAAATTTGGTTTTAAATCACTCACAATACATGCTTAAAATAAATTTAAATAGAATATAAGGCTTTACTATGACTCCATATCATTTAGATTAAATGTCTTACTAAAGATGTTATTCTTTTTATATTAAATGTCTTATTAAAGATATAATGATTAATAAAGAAATTTTAGAAAACTTATTTATTTAATACTTGGTATTGGATTACAGCAAGCAGTGTATTTATTGAAAATAAGGAAATTTTTAATTTTTTGTTCACCGAAAGAGAAAAAAATCAGCATGAAATTTATAAAAACTGATCAAATTTATGTTATTTGTCAAAATAGTTCATTTATCCAACTATGTTTCTTGAATTCATTATTATGAATTATGATAATTATTAAGTTACTGGAATTATTTTAAATAACTACAACATAAACTTCAAATATTTATCAATTCTTTAATTATAAATAGTTGGATACTCTCATATATGTGAAATAATTTTGCAGATAATAACAAAAATAATTTAATATACTTCTAATAAGATACGAATTTCAGAAGAATAAATTAAAATAAATTTTTATATATATATATATATATATATTATATATATATATATATATATATATATATATAATATAAATTTATTTTACAAAGTAAGAAGAGTATATATATATATATATATATACTCGTGTTACTTTTTAGATACATCGATGATTTAATTATTTTCAGTAATAAAGTTGACACATTACTCCTATTTTCAATTATTATCCACACTACTTGAAATTATTAAAAACCAATTGCAATATAGAATCAGAAAACTTCCTTGATCTCCAATTAAAAGTTTGAAAATTATATGCTAAAAAGTAATATTTATGATAGAAGAGACTCTTTGATTTTAATGTTATAAAAATGCCATATTGGGATAGTACCATTCACATTTCAATTTTTAGAAATACTATTCTAAATTATATAAAAAGAAATAATGATTTAGTATCTGAAGAAGTATTGAGAATTAATAATTATAAAAAAATTCTTTCAAAGTTGCTTAGACTATAACTATTCAGCTAATTTTAGAAAAAAATATATGTCTTCAAAATTATAGCTAATTACTTATTATTATTTATTATATTCATTTCTAGTTTATAGTATATAATTATCTTAATTTATTCTTATAATAAGTTTAGTTACTAAAAATATATAGCTGGCACTATTATTCTTAGTTTTGCTGTTTTTTTGTGCATTGAGTCAGTACACTCATGAATCTGTAGACATCGGGTAAGATTATAGTTTCTTTGATCATTTACATTATTATTAATTATGGTCATAATCATTATTAACCACTTTTGCAAATATTTTGCGTTTATACATATTTTTTATTTGTCTATTTCTCCCGGATGCCTACAGTAATTTTATATTCCAATTTTTATTCTATTGCTGTTATATTCACATACGTGGGTTTTTGGCCATTTGCCTTGGTTTATCTCTGGTGCTATTATGTCGAAACTTTCCGCTGTAGGGGAAGGTTGAGATCTCATAAACAACTGTTTAACCTTGTTTCCCTATCCTAAACCAGTGACAGCTCGGGAAATCATAATAGTTTTTCTTCCACTCTAGATAAATTCTCTTTTTGGTTTGTCATGGTTCCATGTTCTGGGTTCCTTCGGTCTGATCTTAAGATGTTTTAGGATTTATTAGTCTTCTTTTTAATTTATCTTCTGTTATATACATATATATATATATATATATATATATATATATATATTGTTACGATTTTGGTATTTAAAATGTGTTTATTATGTTAAATTATGTCAAAATTACTATTCTGCTTGAAAAATAGTGCAGGATTAATGTTTCATTGCATGTAAACATGCGAATTAGATCAATTGCTATGGGACCTTGTAAATAACATGGGGCTCTTTGGGTATCTCGCCAATTTGGCGAGATATCGTTTAGTTGGCGACAGTTTTGGCAACTTATTTTGTTTCCAAGTGTCACCAAATTTGTCGATATTGGCGATATTTGACGACTTCCGGTTCCGACTTCTGGTTCTCCTATTTTCTGGAATGTTCTACCTTTTTCGCCGTGTCTATATAAGGAATACTGAAATGCAACATGGGTTGTTGTTTTCAGATTTCTTGAAGCTCAGACGCGCCGGCAGCCTCTGTTACTTTACGGGTGATTCCGTCGTGATTTATGCCGAAGAGAGTACGAAAGCCTACGGTTTTGCATTTGATCTATTTTCTCGCTGGATCAGTACATTGCGTTGTGTTACTGTTGTGTTGTATTACTGTGACTTCGGCTGTTCTTATGCCTTTCTGAACATTGTATTCTTCATTGGGCTGATAATAAAGAACTGTTTTATCGCTGTCCTGATTAAAGTCTATTCAATCCTGAACCCAACAGTGAAAATCGTTACAATATATATAATATTTTTAATTTATTTACTGCTATATATATATATATATATATATATATATATATGTAATACGACGATATTGGTTGAATGGATTCTTTAAACTGATGTTGAAAAAACATTCTTGAGGTTAATTAAATCTGTTTATTATACATCTTGAAAACATTTAAGCAAGACAAGGACTTCACACAGATGTACGTAATCACAAATAGACACACACACACAATACAAAAACACTAGCTGCAGCAGACTACATGATGACAAGAGACAAGAAGCGAAAAAGGGCCGCGTAACCGTGTTCTCCGAGTTTTAAACTGGCAGTGAAAGTCGTACGACTCTTTTGTAACAGGAGTTGTGATTGGATGCAAATGCGCGCGAGCAATTAGATTGCGATTAAGATTATAAACGCGAGCAATTAGATTACAATTAAGATTAGGCGCGTGAGCAATTAGATTAATATGCGAAAGAACTAGGAAATGATTTAACGGGGTACAGCTAAAGAGAGTTAGAAGAAGTCATTAGATATATATATATATATGTGTGTACGTGTGTGTGTGTGTGCGTGTGTGTGTGTGTGTGTGTGTGTGTGTGTGTGTGTGTGTGTGTGTGTGTGTGTGTGTGTGTGTGTGTGTGTGTGTGTGTGTGTGTGTGTG
>BMAO01035125.1:0-27360 GCA_019973975.1 Trichonephila clavata
TTTTTATCTGTTTGTGCTAAGTGAATAAGGAAAAAACTCAAGTGCAAATAAATTTCTTTAGATCTGTGTAAGCTTCTGTTTTCCATCAAGCAGATGTGGTAATTGCGTTTTTTTTTATACCTCTGCATAAGCAATCTGATAAACGCCTAGTTTTTCCATCTGCAATGCATTTAATTTTTCCAAGAAATAACTTTTACCTTATTTCAAAAAAAGTTTTCAGCAAGATAATAGACTTTCAGAAAGATATTTTCACCAATTGTGTAAGTGCAAAATGTTTCCCTTCCTGTAAAGTAGCCACAATAAAAAAAGGATATATTCTGTACATTTTTGAGAAATAAATGAAATTCTACTTAATTTGAGTACATTTTTATTTTTATATCTTTTCGGCACCTTTTTTTATAGATATCTTTTATGTTTGTATCCGAAATTACTTATCAATAGAAACGAGTAAATGATGAAACATTGAATAAAATCAATAACGCTGAATGGGAAAAAAATATGGAAGCAAACTTATTGAGAAAGAAATGAAATATAATGGTTGAATTAAGATGTTCCTACCCTATAGATCAAAAATATTCAGCCTGGGCATAAACATGGCTAAAATAAACATATTTAAAAAATTATTTAAAGTCAAGCAGTGTGAAGTGTGCCCCAGTAATATAGCTATAGATAAGGATGAAATAAGAGTATGATTAACAATTCTCAAAGTGTTGTTTAGAAAGGTAGTTTTTTTAAACTGTGTGGCATGGAAAACTGAATTTTCGCATCATGTTTATATAATTTTGAAATTAAATTACTCTTTCTTTTGTTTACCATCGATTAATTTAAATATGGTTTAAAAGTTAATGAAATCATAACATTTTGTTATTAAAATATTTAAGAATTTTAATTTTTCCCGCTATAAGAGAGTTTTTGTAATATCTAAAAATATTTGATTTCCTATGTAGTTAAATAACTCTTTTCTTTGCATGTCAATGCATTAGATCTGAACTTAAAAAAGAGCACATTAGACGATGAATGACTGGAATGATGTCTTTTAGAACCAAAACTGAGCTGCTTAATTCAGATGGATGATGATCATTTTATCCTAAGTGATGGAAATTCATCGGTGTACGAGGATAATGAATTACTCAATGTGATTACATGTAATCTATCAAAATCGTCATTGTTCTCTCTGATTTTAACTTCAAAAGTTTCATAAATTGCATTAAGTTCTTATAAAGTGCGAATCAATGTAATTAAGTAGGTTTTTTCTCTTTTAATCAGTCATAATCATTGATGAAAGCAATCAATTAGACACGGAATACACATTTGCCATCAAAAACCTATTGTTTCCTACCGAATTAACGTATCTATTATTTATATCAATAGAATGGCAAAGAAAGAGTTTTGTTTAATTACAATACTGCATGATCAAATAATTTAATTTGTGAAATTAAATTAGTCATGTAATTGATATTTCATGACTATTTTACAAGGGTTGATCAGAAAAATAGATTACAAGCCACAGCATTTGAAAATTACACATTGGGGTAAAATTTTCCCCCAAAGTGGAGATAGATGTTGCTACTTGTCATACAGCTGGTTTGTGGGAAGGTAGTAAAAGTTCCCAGACGGTTCAGGACGATTGAAATGTCAAGACTCTTAGGAAATTTGTCTCGTTTGGAAGTGCAAGCTGTGATTCAATTTTTATGGGCAAAGAATGTGTCCCCACATCTGTGATGAGCAGACAACATGTAGCGAAATTGTGTCACTCTTTTCAGTCAGGCAGACCTAATCAGGTTGAAAACTACAATATGACAGGGAGCTGCCGGCCATGTTCTTCAATGACAGAAATCAACACGTCACGAATCGAAGCAATGACTATATGATAGACGGGTAATTCTGCGTGAAATTTCATCAGAGCTGGGACTGAGCTATGTTAGCGTGCAACGAATCGTTTCTGATGCGCTGCTATATTGCTAGGCAGTGAGTGCTGTGATAATATCAGTTAAGACCTGCCTCAATGGACTAGAGCTTGATTTCTCCCAAGAAGGGTGGGTCCTGCGTTTTGAAAAATGCCTAAACAGGCTTGGTGATTATGTTGAAATGTGATAAGAACGTATACCTATAATTTTTTTCTTCTGTCTAGTAATAATAAATACTTTTATGCGACTTTAACCTTTTTTTTTTGGATAAACCCTCGTAGATTCGACTTAAGGTAACTGCGTTCAATCTCATAAATTAGACATATTTCACAATCACGTAAGCGTTGTACATTAGACCAAAAACTTACCTTTGTTTGTGTTTCATTCATACATGTCTCCAGAAATAACATATTTGTGAATCAAGTTGAAATAAACCATGCATTTGTGATGACAGCACATAAGAAAGAACATAGGTTTGATAAATTGGAGTCCCTGCGACAAAAAAAATTAGTCTACAACCGGCATATTAGCTATATATTGCTAAATCTGAAGCTATAAGACTGACTTTGAGAACACACCAAGAAAAATATCAATTTGGCTGAAAAAGATATTCTAAACATAAAAATTCCAATCCTAGCTCATTAAATTTTGTGGTCTTCGTATATACGCTTCCCGCTTTACTTTCCAATCAAAAACATAAGCTCAAAAATTATTATATTGCAGATCTACAAATAAGTATTCAGTTAAATTAAATCAGGTCACCTGGCATTCGTTTGTCTCTTTGAAAAGATGTGTCGATCTCTGGATGAATAAACCATGTTTTTTACACAAAGTTCTCGAAGCTGACTTGAAACACAATATATATATATATATTAAGGACAGGAGTTTACTATAGTACTACTGCCGCTGATATATACGTCTTACTATCTTGACTAGTTATACTTAGGTTTTATAACTATTTTGTAGTATATATTTATGAATTATGTATACAATATACCGATTTTTGAAAGTGTAATTTTAAGTATTATTACCCTGTACATAGAAACAATTTATTTGCTTACATTTTTTACTTAATCTAATTTTTGAAATACGCAACGTTTTAAATCAACATCTTATTAATAAAAAAAGGAATTTTTCTGCGCTCAAAAATATATCTTCATGTTTTAATAAATTAATTTTTAAATTAATATGCTATGATAGTTAAAACAAATTTTTGAAATTATATTAGAGTTATTATTTTTTATTTTAATTACTTACTTGCTTACTTTATTTCATTGGTTTATTTACTTTACATATTATTCTTTATTTAATTCACACATGCGTGTTTATCATCAAAACATATTCCAAAACGTCATATGAATAAAGATAATTTCTTTTGATTTTCGTGTTATTTAACGATAAACTATAATTCACTAATGGTAAAAGTTTGAAAGAAAAGTAATAGTAGTATGGAATACTATCCGAAGTGTATCTTGTTTTTTATCGAAAATTTTTTATTAGTCATTTTCACCGAAGGAAATTAAGTTCATTTCTTTTTTGACACATTCACTCAAATATCGTTACTAAATCGATTTTTCCTTTATTATTTTCAAGATAATGGTCAAAAATCAAATTATAAAGTTTTTCAATTCTTTTTCTTCTTAATATTTTATGATGTTATTCTCATTCAGAGTTTATTATAAATTGAATTTTATAGTGTTTTTCTTCACTATGCGCCAACAAAGTATTTAAACCTACAATGTGAAATAAGAACCTCAGAAGTGCATCTTATTCTTTCGGTTGCCTCAACGTTAGGTAAGATATTTTCTTGAGATGGCTCCGAAAAATCAGATTAATTCTAAGATCCGAAAAGTTGTCTATCTACCTAAGCGAGTATTATCGTTTACCCAACCTAAAGTGTTTTACCGTTATATTTGTTTATTATTCATGTTTTATGGCATCGAATTACAAAAATGCGCAAAGAAAGTGAAAAAATACAACTTTCTCGCATTGCTGTTCCATGGCATATGGATGGCTACAGTTGCTAATGAAATTGCTTGCTTTGACACTGCAGATATGACTTACCACTGTTTTACACTTATAAAGTACCTTTGTTCATTGCTGTCCTGGTGGATTGTTCATGGAAAGAGAAGATATCTAAACAACTTGAGAGATGATTTAGAGCAACTGAAAAGGGATCTGAAGATTGAAGATAGCAGAATCATTGCTAAATGGGTTGAGTTTTTCTGTTATTTCTTTGCTTTTATCATATTTGGTCCAGGCGTAATTTGCTGTTTAAAATTATTAATTGTTGGAAAGGACCCCCGGTTCTTCTGCCCTTATATCCAAAATATGCAGATACAAAGGGTGCAAAAGCTTTGCATTTCTTCTTACTTTCATCCTTTAATTATTGCAGCTTAGGCCTTCCCTATATCATCATGATTTTTTATTGTTTTTATTGTGCGGAAATGATACGTTTTAGCAAACGTTTAACTTCTCTGCGGCTCTACAGTGTATCTGAAATAAGTGGATCGGAAAATTTCGACGAAGAAAGCTACTTTAAGAAAGTCTACAGGCTCTTACTAACCACTATAAGGAACTTCGAATCTACGTTTTCTAGTCTGATTTTCTTACTCTTCGTGAATTCCTTTCTGGAGATTCTACGCATCGAAACTATCGTTATAATGTACTTGAAAGGACAGTGGCAACTTGATGTGTTCGTTCATTCCTTATACTACTCCACTATTGCGGCGGTGTCGTTTGTAGTTATTATTATCTGTGCTGACCAGGCCCAGGATCAAATAGATCTCGCAAAAGTTAACTTGAGAGGGTTTCATAAAATAATCTCACTTCAGTGTTCTTTAAGGGGTATAAGAGAAGACATACAGTTTTTGCAAGACTGTAGATGCGTTCGCTTAACTGCCTGGAGAATGTTTACTGTAAAACGAGATTTGTTTCTCAATATTATAGCTCTGTACATCACCTATGGCGTGTTAATTGTACAATTCACTGCCTAAAGCTGCTCTTCAAGCTGATATATAGGGAAAGTAATTTGCATATACTTTAGAAAGTTCTTAAAAGTCAAGCAAATGATTTCACTGTTAGAACTAGAAAATAGCACAAAAATCTATTATAGACATGCAGGATACTCACACAAGGATAACTTTCTAGTAGAATATGACTGTCGAAAATAATGAAGCTTGAATAAGTGCACAGCAACAAACGGAATGACAATATTAAAATTTTTATGTCAAAAATCTGTACATTTAATTTTGATTTTGCTCCAGAAAATATTTTCATGGCCTAGAGATACATTTGTCAAGTTTCTAGTTACGTATTTGCCCATGAGAGTAAACAAAGCATATTTGTGTATGCTGTAAAAAATTATATTTTTGATTGTTTTTAATTTCCCATAATCGGGTAGGAGATTTTGTAGATTTACCTATGTTATTATATATTTAATTGTTACCTTCAGTACATAATGAATAATAATGGACTTTTTTTCTGAACACTCCTAATTATTTATAGAGTGTATTTTTTGTAGAGCATGTATTAGTTCAAGTTCAGCAAGTTTTGCATGAAGGCTGTTTTAAGCAAATATAGTAAGTTTAACAATATAATATTAGTAGATAACTTGAATTATCATAATGAACTGTAGCAAGTTAAAACATTCTGTAGTGATTGTGCTCATTTCATGTGTTTATTAAACATTACTAAAAATTATCCTTTTTGTTCTTTCTGTAAGACTTTGGTATTTTAAATGGAAGAAGGTGTGAATGGTTGATAACACGTATTGATGAAGTAGGGAAACGTTAATTAAAAAAACTTCTAAAGAATCTAGAATTTTAAACTTACAATTTAAAAACTTAGAAATGATGCAAAATAATCCAATTAACAATAGTATGACTTTATATTGTATTAAAATATATTATTTTACAAATCATAGATGAAAATATCTTTATTTGCAATTTTCTCAAAACTCATTTTTTGGTGATTCCGGTACATTTTCCTCAAAATCCATTTTTCCTTTTGTGCTGATATTTTGTATAGCACAAGATTAACACATGTTTAACTTAGTGAATGAATTCGTTTTCAATTAAACATTCAAAAATTTCAGATATAGCACAATTTCTGCCTAAAATTTAAAGGAAATTTGTATCCCTAAATTTATAAATTTTTAAAATTTTTATAAATTTATATTTTAAAATTTCATTTCGTTTATATTTTATGGATTGTTATGTTTACAAAAACTCCGTGAAATGTAATAGCTATATATGCAGTAGATTTTATGCAAAGTGTTCCTAGAGGTAAGAACATGCTTGAAAACAAAAAAAAATAGTTATTGGCTAATTAATGCTCTTTCAGATTTATTTGTAATTTAAAATATAATTCTTTTACAATAACGAGTATATAAATATGCAGATAATTCACCGTAAAAATTTTATTTTCGTTTTTTAAATTTAAATAAGT
The DNA here is from genome assembly GCA_019973975.1 of Trichonephila clavata. NCBI lineage: Eukaryota > Metazoa > Arthropoda > Arachnida > Araneae > Nephilidae > Trichonephila > Trichonephila clavata. The sequence goes on from BMAO01035125.1 coordinate 6,357, forward strand.
GAAAACCATTTAAAGTTGATGCAAAAAAAAGTTTATTTTTCCTTCTCGCTTACGTCCCAGCTTAGGCCTTTCCTATATCATCATGATTTTTTGTTATTTTACTCTGCATTTAAAATTTAATTTAATATATTTTTTATTTAGATTGGCTTTTGCTTTTGCTAATTAGCTGTTGAAAACACTATTCGTGCAGAAAGAAATGAATATTTGTTTGCAGTTTTATCTTAGTAATAAATTTGAAGAAAAGTTTATACAAATTTTGATAACTTTCAATCGGATGCCGAATTGATTTGATTGTTTATTAACGTCCCATATAAAGCTGCAAGTGGACCATTGGCAAGGGACCTGGTCATTTTACGCTCTCGTCAAGTAAGATGACCTCAACTGATCTGGCACCCCTCCCTGCGAGTTTCCACATTACGCTAACGGTAGACTCTATCCTTTTGCACCAGTAGTCTTCAAACTTCGTCAACTCACAGAACCCATGAAACTTTATAGTGTTCCTGGAGAAATCTATCTAAAAATCCATTAGAAGAATGTATCTTAAAATAGTATTTAAAGTATAGATCAACATGCTATGTGTACTTTAAATAAAGAGAACTAAAAAAATAATGCATTTTTATTAACATATTTTAACATAATATTAATGCAATTTACTCCTCAATTCATGCTCAGGTTATTATCTACCATCGTATTATATATATTGAACGTGATATTTGTTTGTATTTTTTATATAACTACCGAATTCTAGCACTTTTGAAGTTAAATGCTGCTTCAATTTATATTCCGCATTTAAATTGTTTCTACGCTTTGTTTTTGTTGCCACATCCATTGAGAGGAAGAATTTTCACTTCGGAAATGCTATAGTTGAATTAAAGTACTCATAGCTGTGGGAGAAATTTCTGTATTCTGTATGAAATTACATCCTATATTTTAGGAGAAAGTTTTGCTTAAAATTAGATAGTAGGTTCAAATCTGTTGAATAAGTTAATTCCTTAATTTCATTGATAAACCTTACAATTTATTGTAGCATTCGAATCAATCGATGCTTAGTTTTTTTCTTCTGGAAAAAATTTTCTAACAAATTTTTTTTTAAATGTTTTTTTATGGGTGCTTTTATTACACAAATGAAAAAAACGGTGCATTTTCCATTAGAATTTTTTTTTATTTGCAAAACACTGCACTAAGGAGTATAAAAGTTTTTCATGGAAGCCGTGATCATAAACAATAGAAAGTTCACAATCTAGTAGGTAGTACAAATAAATAAAAAAAATGCTTTAATTTTTTTTAAATTTTGATACTCGTAGTCATATAAACATAAAAAACGTTATTTCATTTTGCATATACACATTTATAATTTTCTTTCTGATTTTTCATTTTGACTCGTGGAATTTCTGTTGAGGGCTTGTGGAACCCCAAGGTACCGTGGAACGCAGTTTGAATACCCCTGCATTACATTATAAGTCTTCAGGCAACAGGACACGAGCCCCAAATTAAATTAAAACCCATTGAGATGAAAGGTAGCATTAGGTCCAAAGGAAGAACAATGTATTATAGATTATTTTTTTTTGTTGTGGTATATTTGTTGAATGAAACATTCAATTCCTAATATAGTATCAGCGTTCCGTATTCAAAGCATGCGCATTACATATGCGGATCGCATGTATCTTGGTGTGTCATTTTATGTTAATAAAATAAACATAAAATATGATAAATGTACATTAATATATAAAAATATAAGAAAAGCACAGAATATAATTGAAAAGAAATTTTGCGTGAGTGAGAGAATATTAACGTCGCACTGTTCAGCTACACGAGACTTTTGGCGACGGACCGCGTAATTTTGAATCACGATCAAGTGACGACACTTGAGCTGGCACCCCTTCTCCTAAATACCAGACCACACCAACGGGAAGACGTCTCAGCTTTCGAACCAATTTAACGTGCATCGCTCCCCAACACGGCGGGTCTTCAGTGGTATTGGGCTCGAACTCATGACACGCCAGCCATGATTCCGATACCTTGACCACTTGGCTACTGCGGCCACGATACTTGTGTGAAAGATTATTAATAAATTCTGTTCTCTTAAATTTCTTATATTTGCCACAGTTTTTGCAGTAAATGCTGCAGCAAGATTATAATTATTTAAAAATTAATAAAAAATTTCTTGGGATGCTATTTAAAATAAGATTTATTAAAATTTTAAAAGCATAGAGGAATATTAAGATTTTTAATTTAAAAACTAGCTTCAGGCCCGGCGTTGCAAAGACTTTTTCGAATGCATTACGTTTTCCTTTTTTTTCCTTACCTTCTTGATGTCAGCACGTCCCAGTGATTTTTATATGGGTTGCCAGTAAAATTTCCTTTTTCTAATTTTCTTCCACTTATTTCCCCCATCAAAAGAGGAACACAAATTTATTTTAGAAACACAAAAGTAAATAAACGTCACTGTTAATTTTTTTGCTGAAATAGAATGTGACAAAAAGAAAGGTGGCACGGAAGACATAATCATACATAGAAGGTATTGATATTTATGACAATCTATACCAAAAACCTTCAAGTGTTTTGCCTTTAAGAAATAATTTTAACTAAAAATATAATGGGCCAAAAAAGGGGGGGCGAAAAACAGAATTTGACGGGATTTCAGGAGGGAATTTCTCTCAACCCCCTGTAATGAAAAAAATTAAAACTGTGGAGCCATTTGCCGGCGCATTAAATATTATATTTAAAACACAGTTTCCAGAATGAGTGGTGAGGGCTCTGTACAATATGTCACTCCACAGCATAAAATATGAGTATTTACATAAAAACTGTTTTTATGGTGGATTAAGTATACATTTATATTACATTATTAATAATTTTTACGGGCAGTTTTTAATAGCTTGCCTACATTTTAAAACTTTAAGTTTAAATTTTTCATATACTTCAGAAACCCGATTTTTACATTTTAGTTTTAAAAAGTAGAGCATTCTTTTCTGTAAAGAAAATGTCAACATTTATATGTTCATTCATAAAATGACCGCAAAACATGAAAAATAAAATTTATAAAAATGTAAGCAAAGACTGCCTTTTTGACACATTATAAAAGTATAGCTCCTCTTTTGTTTAATATATATGAACCCTCATTTTTGTTTCATTTGAAAGAAACAAAAAATACTTTTCTCCATATAATTTTTAATTTTTGAAAGAAATAACTTTAAATGGAAAAAAGAAAAAATTGATATTTTCAAAGTTTTATGATTTTTTTCCCAATGATGTGCAGCTATTTCATTAAGTATCTATCTATTTGTGGTGTGTTCATTGTTTTATATATGTGTGTAAAATATTTTCTATATACAAAAAATAATTTTGTAAGAAATGGTTCCTAAATTAAAATATGTATTACAAAATTATTTTATGTTCAGAAAAACAAAGTAAAAGATATTTTGAAATTAAAATTGCTTTTTTAACTTTAAAGAATGATTCAAGTATTACTATTAGGCATACAAAATAGGCTGGTAAATATTAATTAAGCGTATAATATGTGAAAATTGCTTTTATTTTTTCTATGGAACTTATGCAAATATTACACTTGAAATCACATATTTAAAAGAAATGTAAACATTAATACGATTGTGTTATATCATACAATAGCAAATGTATACCTTACCATAAATATGAATCCTTCTCTCTCTCCAAAATGTCTTATAAATATATAGACTGCATTGTTTCGATAATAAAATTAGGCAATGGATTTTTTTTTTACACTTTTTAACCCTTTCCCTGCTTCCCCAGTACGTCGAACAGGCATTATGTTCGGCCGCTTCTACTTGCTCAGTACAGTGCATGGGCACATTCATGTTTCTCTATCCTTTATACTGTTCTGCCTGTATTTTTTCTATCTTTAATATCAAATTAGTTGTATTGTATCAAAAATGTTGCCCAGTAAAGGAGGTTTAAAAAACGTTAAAAAAAATTGTAAAGCAATTGCACTTTTTTAACACATTTTTATAAGCTTCACTTGTTTGTAACGGAGCTCGATTTTTACCCACTTTAAAAGGTCAAATTAATTCGAAATTTGGCACACTTATCAAAGACCGATGACAATACAATAACTTATTAATTTTGTTCTATTATCATGATCAGGATTAATGATTTCCTATTTTCAGATTTAGCGACTAGTTCTGGATCTCATTTCCAGATATGGCGACTAAAAGATTGTTGCAACCCTAAGCGGAAAACGCTCACGTCAGCAATTTCTTACAGTAATATAAACAATTACCCAGTTTTTCTGAAAATAGAAATAAATGATAGTTTAAAAAACTAAAAAAGCACTATTTTATTGTAGATCAAAGTAAAAAATAAATAAATTATAGTTTATAAAAACTAAAAAACACGCTTTTATAGTTAGTCTTTCTAAAAAGTAAAGAATAATTCTTAATTTAAGAATAAAATGAATAAAAAGAGAAAATTAATGCCATTGTGGTAGAAGCGTGGGGTGCTTCGTACTAAATTTTTAACTAACTCTGCATTTCGTATTAGAACGTAAAAAAAAAAATTTAACAATTGATATCAAGCACATCACGCTTTATCCGCAATGACATTAAAAATTTCTCGTTTTAATCATGTTATTCTTATATCAAGAATTACGTTTTACTTTTTACAGCAATATTAACTATAAAAGGATGTTTTTTTTAACTGTAATTTGTTTTCATTTTTTTTTTTGTTCGATCTTCAGTAAAATAGTGTTTTTTTAGTTTTTTAAACTATAATTTTTATTTTTGTATTTACAAACTTGAGTTAGATTCCCTGTTAAGCATTGATATAGGAAAAAAACTTATAAGGAGAATACCATTACTTCCCTTAAAGTTAAAACATTATCCTAAATGGTGGAAAAGTTTAAAAAAGGAAATTTTAATAACTTAGCACTTAAAATTGTGAAATAAATAAAAGAAATTTAATCAAAAAATGTGACATTTTTTATTGAATTTTCGAAAAAATGAAACTGTTAAGAAGTTAATGTTTAATTTTGGTATTTTAGTAACTATTTTATTTTAGTAAATTCTTGGGTTGCAGTTTTATCTCTTCCTTCATGAATGCTTTATATAAGACGAAAAGTTTATAAAAGTTATTCATGCATTAATAATAGAAAATTTATTAATAATGTCAACTTTAGAGTTCTTAAGTATGTCTACATCTACATTCTCTACGTTTACATTCTCTTTGCATAATATGATTGGAAAAGTTTTTTGAAAAGAGTTTAAAGAAACTCTTTTTAAATGCTCAATTCTAAGTAATTTTTCAGGGTTTGACTTTTAAAGATTAACTAATCGAAACAACAGCATATCACCAAAAGGCACTATTACTTTTAATTGAATTTTCCCTCTTTTTCTACCATTTATTATTTTTATTCGGAGAAAAAATTTATTCTCTTGTTTACCGTTATACATTCTAATTCAACATGATGAACCAAAGTCGAAACAAATATCTACACACTGAAAAGTATTCATATATTGATAGGAAAAAAATCCCGACACCAAGATAAAATTATTGTAGACTAATGAAACTTCGGAAATACATTTGTCTAGGTAACATATTTAATTGATTAGTTTCGAAATCAAAGGCAAATGTAAGAGTCGAAGAGCCATTTCAATTGTGAAATGATGGCATAAACCTTATTTACTTGAATCTAAATCACCATCGATTCTAAGCTCACCCCTAATTCCTTACACGTTTTTGAGGGGGGGGGGGTAATAAATTGTGAAAAAAGGCTCATTTATAACCTATGCTTAAGAATTTTTTTTTAATATATATATAATGAGAAATGAAAAGAAGTTAATAATTTATTTATTTTACCAATATTAAAAACTTTCTAATACATGCATGAACCTATTATTGCACTAACTGTCAGTATCATGTTTCAAAAATAATTCGTCACTTCAATTGTCACAGCTAACTTTGGAATTGATGCCGGCGTCGCCATTTTCCCGCACCGTGTCCTCTTCCGTGTAACAATTTTTTATAAGAATTCATGACAGAAGAATGTAAAAGAATTGTTAAAGACTGATGAACATTTAAAAGCAAAAATTATATCATTTTGATTACGCCATCGACGTATATTTGTTTTATTCGTGTCAAATTTGCAGTAGCCGCTGCTTGTTTCCGTTTCTTCCTGCATATAAAATTACCTTTCTTTTCATACTTACAGTGAATGCTTACATTACAGTGATTGCGTCTTAATGCTATTTCCGATATCTTTGTAGTTTAGGTACTTAAAAGAAAGGATGTGCCAAAAAAATTCCTAAATACGAACAGACAAAGATGTTTAGAATAGACTGAATACTGGAAATAAACTGCGGAGTGGGATAGAATGGGCAGTTACTAGAATGGGACATTTTTCCATTTGAAAGGGGTGGAAACTTAATTTCCCCTCTAAAATAAATGTTTTGCCTTTGATTCTAAGCAACACTTGATTTTCGGTAGCATTAGCACTGGAAAACCAGTGCGGCTTAGATTCGAGTAAGTACGGTAATTAACTGATGTAACCGCCAGGATTTTAAATCCAACTATGCAAACGTGCAAGCAATGTGTCGTATAGGTACCCAAAACCAGATTATGGGATGGAATTATACGCCTGTTGCACTTTTTTGTTCGATAAAAAGGCGTTTAATTTTGGTTGTGAATGACGCTGGAGTTGCCATCGAATGATGTTCCATTCGGGCTCAATTGGCAAATTATCCGGCAATCTAGCAGGCTAAGGCAACATGTCGACACTCTATAGACAATGTTAAGTTACAACAACGATAGGAAGGAGCCCGTTACACTTTTGGAAAACACCTCCTTTAATAATGCTCCTAAATTGCACCGCAACAGTTTGAATCCCCATACTGATGTGCAAGTTAGTAGACAAGGTGATTGAAATAATCACAAAAGAGCTCTTTCTATCAAGGAAAATTGATTCCCAGACTATTAGTCAGGGTTCAGCTCCAGTATGTTGAGAGCCGCAGAAAGGTTGCTTGCAAGCGCTAACCTGGCCTTCTTCTAATTAATACATGGGCATCACAGGCACCAAGACAGAAACAATTCCCGTCGGAGTACACAGCACATCGTCACTCCGCCCTGCAGCGAGCTCTAGTACGGCATGAAGGAAGTCGCAGGTTTCATTGTTTTCAAGCAAGTGGCATGAACACTACAGATCGTCTGGCTCTGAGCTATTCCCCAATCGATTTGTTACAGCTCTCTGTGTCATTCCACTAACTAATGCTGCCCTTTCTGCTGCAGATATACTACGATGCTCCACAACCATGCGACAAACACGGCAGTCTTCACTGTCAGAAGTCACCCGTACGAGAATAGTGCTTGAATTTCTTGAGAAATTGCCTTTCCGAGACTACTGCCACCCAAAATCCTGCATATTTGATACATACCTACCATATCTTACTACACCATGGAAAGTAAAACCATCTTTCTTAACTCTATTATACGATCCCGTTAAAAGTCAATGAGCTTTTCTTAATGACTTATTCATCTTCTTAAAAACATTCTTGACTAGCATCGACACACAATGTCAAATTTTAACGATAAATAATACTCAAGAAATTCACAGCATGCATTTAAAGTACACCTAATTCACATGCACAAAGATGCACCACTAGCGTGACACTTATACTACTGACGCGAAATTTGAATCAAACTCATATTTCAAATGTATAAACACGACTGCCAGATTTCGTTTATCTAGCACAATTCCCCCTAGGAGTAGTGATTTTTATTTCCGTCAATGAATTTAATACGGCAGCTACCACGAAAATTGCACGAAAACTATATTATTCAATACATGTGAAATTTATACCCATAAGGAAACCATTAAACTAATACATTTCTCTGACATAATTCTGTACAGTTCGAGTGTCACCCTTGTTATTTGACTAAGATTCTAAAATAAGTGTAATTTAGTAATAGTTAGGTAATTTCAAAATATAATATTAAGAAATAGTCATGAAACTTCTTCAGTTTCTCAGTGGTTCGCATGTTAGAAGTAATATAATGAAGTATCAAACAACAGTCGTGACTTTGAAATGTTGCAATATTTACAACTTAATTTGAAAAGTACTTGACATAAACTCGATGCTTCTAATATGTGTGTGTGTGGTCTTTAATCTCAGCTCACACTTTATCTGTATTTCAAAAACTGAAGAAAGGAAAAGCATTATTTTTTTTTCAGTTCAAAGCATCCAGATAAGCAAATAAAATTTTATCGGTCTTAAAATCTTTATTTTTCCATGTATTTGCTACTTTATATATATATACACATTGAAGGTTGACTAGTCAAAAAACTTTGTTTAAACCTGCAATCTTTGTTCCTAAGGCCAAGAGTTTACTATTGTACTACAGTGGCTAATTTTTCTTACTGCCTTCACTGGTTATACTTAGGTTTATAACTATTTGTATATATTTATGGATAATATATATATACATGCTAATATATGTATGCTACTATTTTTTCCTATAAAAACAAGCCTTGAAAATGCATTGCCTTTTTCAAGGTAAACAAATCAAGATATAAAAATAGATTTATGTGTAACATTTTTTAAATATTTACAATGCTTTCACATTTCTTCCTCAATAAATTCACAATTTTTATGGAGGAACCAACTGCTCTCCCAGTTAAATTTTTTTTTTTAATCTCAAACTGGATTTTATTTTTTTTTTCTTCTTCTTTTACATTTATTTAAAAATGTATTTTTGGCGTATCGACCAATGTCTATTTCTGAAACATAAAAAGTTTATATGAATATAGCTTCGTAAAAATCAAATTCTATATCTAAGGGAATATAGATTGATTAAGGTCAGACTTTTATTTGTTTATTTATTCTTTTGACAAAGATCCCTTCTAGATTAACCTGGAAGGAGTATGTGGGAAAATAATACTTTTTTTCTCTCTATACAAGAAGCATTTTATTCTTTAGCTCAAGGTTATTCCATTATTATTTAACAACAATCTCATAATGTTGCTTTGTCTTTACAGGAGATATTAATTATATTAATTTTTTATATATAAGATAGTGTACTATATTTTACAAAATGCCGGCTGGGTGGTGTGGTTGGTTTGTCGCTGGCCTTCTGCACCCAAGGTTGCGGGTTCAACCCCGGCCCAAGTCGGTGGATTTTCATGATGCAGAAAATCGACAGCAGTCATGTCGTATGATAATGCGGCATGTAAAAGATCCCTAGAGTGTCTGTTTGGCTTGGATGCTCTCGGCAAAATTAAATCCTAGTACTGGTTCGCATCGCCAAGAGCTCAGGTGCCTCCCTCTGTAGAGTAAAATGGGTGTCAAAATTGTTTGCTGTAATTGGTATCGCCTATATGGTGCAGGGCTAAAAAAAGTGATACCAGCTCCTGGGGAATGTACTAGGTCTGCAAAGGTTTAAAATACCAATACGCAAAAAAAAATATTTTACAAAATATGTAACAAATTTTTAATTCGTTTAAGAAATGCCACTGATATTCATATTAAATTTATTGAGACTTAAAATCCTCATGTGGACGTGGTCCAGGTTGATCCTCCTCAGATGTTATCCTCGTCACTCAACCATGTTTCATAATCTAGTATCTGTGTGCTACTGCTTTGAGCAAGATTAAATACTCGGCTCCGTGGATTAGTGGTAGCATGGCTGCCTCCCAAGGCTAAGGTATGAGTCACGGGTTCGTTCCCGACTGGAGTCGACAGATTTTCTGGATGCAAATATTGCATGCAAGCTTGTCATGTGATTTTGAGGCATGAAAAAGATCCATTAAGTATCCATTTGATACTCTTGGGAAAATTAATTCACAGCAGTATTCAGCATCCGATGAAAGCTCGAATTGAATAAATTCAAGCGTCAAACATTTGACAGTGGAAGCAGCCACTGGATGGTTCCACCAATGAAATGGCTCTCACACTTGAGGACTTGCCGTGTCGGCAAAGAGTCAACTACGGAAATGCAGCCTATTGAAAGAGATATTAAAAATCGATCAGCTGATTTGAATGGTTCTGCAAACATCTTTTATACGAAAATAAAAACGAAGTATTCTTTGCATTTTTTAATAAATTAAAATTTAGGAGATGAATGTGAGCACGTTCAAAAAAAGAAAAATTGATATATTTGAGTAAAATACTACTACATGAAGCAATAAAAAAATTAAAGCCCCTTACACTTTTAAATCGATAAATTAGACGGTAAACAAATTTATTGGAAAGTACATATGTACCGTGAAAAATAGAGAGAATTTGTAAAATGTAAATATTCTTCAGTACATGTCAGTTCATACCAAATGCACTGTCAGTTAATGACTAGTTGTTTCATAGCATTATTACACATTCAAACCACCAACAATATAATGCTGAAAATTACAGAAATGCTTTTGTGACGGTAGAAACAAATGGTATTGCTTGAATGCCTAGATCTACTCGGGTGTTGTATATATTTAATAAAACTTTGTTATGGGACTATATAAATTTCAAATTCCAGTACTTGAAAGTATCAGAAAAATGAATTAGACTGTCGAATAAAAAGATTGTTGCGAAGCATTGAATACCACGATCAAGAATTTAGAATTTCAACAGACGCTTTCAAAAAGAGACTTGAAACGAAATTTTATCTAACTAGGTCGAAATTGTTTAGTCTTCAGAGTAAGCACACAAAGGCCTTTCTCTCCAAAAGCCCAAGTCTTTCCTTATTAGCTCCAAAAAGGCAATAATTTTGTTCTTCTATGGCAGTAGACGGCTACTCATGGAACACACAGTGATTCTAAACCACTCTGCCGTGGCACTTGTGTGTGTGTGTGTGTGTGTGTGTGTGTGTGTGTGTGTGTGTGTGTGTGTGTGTGTGTGTTGTGTGTGTGTGTGTGTGTGTGTGTTGTGTGTGTGTGTGTGTGTGTGTGTGTTGTGTGTGTGTGTGTGTGGTGTGTGTGTGTGTGTGTGTGTGTGTGTGTGTGTGTGTGTGTGTGTGTGTGTGTGTGTGTGTGTGTCACCAATTTTCTTGAAAAATTATGAATTGTACTCTGAGAAAAAAACATAATCCGGAAATTAATCATTCGGCCATTTTATAGAAATAAACTAAGAGTATTCGTGGCATATCTAACTACTTACCATTTCATGGATAAATGGATACAAAACAGTTTGACTGGGTTCGTAATCCATTTATGATAATGGATACTCTAGTATATTAATTAATTTGAATGATAAGGAAAAACAAATTTCACTCTGTAATAATCGAGATTTAATTTTAAAATATTCTAAAGTTAATTACTTCATTTTGGAGAAAATTTAAAGGGGATTATCTCATAATAGCCCAAAAAGCTTCCAAGTTATTCTTACATTATCTTACATCCTATTTGCAAGTATTCGGATTTACAGCATTTACAAGTATAAAAATGGAAAAAAAAATCATCAAGGCTTTGAAATGTAGATGACGAAATATGGTAAAGGCTTTATCAATTTACGACTCAATATAAATGATATTATCAAAAATCATCAACCTCAAATTTCGCATTAACTGTATTCTTATAATTAATTACTCAATAAACATTTTGTGTTGTATTTGTCGTAAATATTATTTTATTTAATATTGAAAAATGTTATCATAAATTATCATAGTGTATTACGGATAAGTAAAATATTCTTTTAAATTTCTGTGCCACCAAATTTTGAAATTATCAAACTCAAACCCAACAAAAGAAAGGTTGAGAATCAGTATCCTGAAACAAGGATCTATGGAAAATGCTTAGCTGCACTGTGCAGTTTTAACAAAAAAGAGGATGGTAGTTAAATCGAAACCTTCAAGTAAACATTCTGATGATGTTTTCCTGTTGCATGACAACACTAAATAACACTCGCTGAATGCAACAAAAGAACTGTTGTAGATAGCAATTGATTGCATCAACATAATCCACCATTATCCCGCTTTTTTAATCTTTTATATGCATTAGGAATTAATATAATTTCCTTTCCATCATTCCTAATTCTGTGGTACACAAAATATATAATGATCCGAAAAAAGACTTAAGACATGTAGTTAAGAAGTTGCAAGCACGTTAACTCTGTCACATCCCAAAATACGTTGGTGTGGTGGGAATATTTGGTGAGTGTGGTGGCAACTTAGGGGTCATCCTCGTCATTTGACCCTGCTGAGTATGGCTAGTGGTCAATATTTCAAGGAACGTCATTAATAGCCCACGTTTTGCTTCTAATTGTGACGTTAACGAATACAAGAGAAAAAATTGCATTCTAAAGACCACTAAATTTATTTTTAATTTCTTCTAAAAGAAATCGTTTTACTTTTTTATTGCAGCACAATCAAAATATAAAAATAAAACATATTTCTTCTCAGTTAAAAGAAGGAATTGTAATAATATGTTACATTGCTGGTTTTCACCCAATCACATTTATATTTTTTTCCACATTCTTCTACTATAGCTTTTTTAAAACTCCGTAATTTTTCCAATAATATTAAATTCATGCAGAAAGAAGTGGAGTATTAAACAGAGACTCAAACTGAATCCTGGGAATCATTAAGCAAAGTTCAGATGTTAGGTAGATAAGTACGAGAAAAGTAAATCTATAGCATTGGAAACGAAGATAGTATCTTATCGCTTTTAATTGCGTTCCTAAATGTTTGGAATTTCTTCTTTTATTTCAACATGATTAAACAACAACTTATAATCAACATTTCTTAAAATGTAAGCAAATTAATAAAAAAAAACTCTTCAAAATAAGAAATAACTTAAGTCCAAAATTATTTATTCAAAAATATTTACATTTTTGTCAATCAATTAGAGAAGATTTCACCTTCTTACGAAGAATTTGAACTTTGCTTCTTCGCCAAAAAGATACTGTAGCCACACGGAAAGATCACTTTTAATCAAAGAATTTTTCTCTATCTCTTTTCCCTGAAAAATTGGCTCTAGTAGTAGTGAAAATGCAAATGCTCCAGTTTTATGCAGACTTATGGCTGAAATGTCTGTTCCCTTACATTTGAAATAAATGCACTTTTCTTTCCCTATGTCTACTCTTTTTCCCTTATTTTCTCTTTCTCCATGCTATTGTAATAGATGTTGAAATTTTAATACAAGACGTTTGTTGAATATTATTATGGAGATGCATTTATGATAGGATGGTTAATGCTGCAAATTATCCAGTCAAGAATTCTTATCTCAATTTGAATGAAATGAAATACTTAAAGGGGACGTATAGAAATAAGTTACATTTGTATTTTTGATTTATTCATATTTTTCCTTACAAAATTTCACAAAATTCAAAATTTGTGGTCTCTGGTACTGAATAATAATGTAGTAAAAGTTATGTAATACTTTTGAAATTGTAATTCAATTTGTATTATATTACCCTTTTTATGTTTCGAAATTACTTTATTCAATCTGTCCTAGCATTGAAACTTAGGCTCGTTAGAACAATAGCAGAACATTGCTTAAAATGGTTAGTCACCAAACCTATAGACTACACGCATTTTACTACAATGATAATTCAGAGTATAGGGCAAATATTTATTCACTATATGTACTCGTTCTTTTTTTTTAAATTTATCGTATTTTAAAGAAATAACTTAATTTTGAAAAGTTGATAACGTTTTAATTAAAGATATTTCCTTGTTAAATAAATACTTTTAAGTAAATAATATAAGAATATATATATCCTATAATATCTCACAAAGTTTAGTAATCGAATTAAAAATAGCACTGTGGGTTAGAAGAAAATCGTATACATTGTAATATGTTAAGCATACCAATCAGAGAGGAATTTTTTAATATACACTGCTCAAAAAAATTAGGGGAGCAACCAAAAACGTAAAGAAACCGTTGCGCGATAGCCATGCATGTGCATAAAATGGAGAACACAGGTGCAACAAAATGCAATACAGCCATAAAGCCAAATAACAATTGAACGTTAACTCTAATTTTTTGTAATGGTATAAAGTGCATAAAATGATTCTTCAGGAAAACTGTTTTATTACATGTAAATGACAAAAAAAACTGAGTGTTTGGTAATGATATGCGATGTTTAACACGGTGTGTGGTACCTCCAAAACTTTTAAGGCTGCCACATACCTGTTTCACATGGATACCATAAAGTTATCGATAAAATTGTGGCGAATACTGTTCCTCTCTTGACGAAGTCCGATCCTTACTGTTCTCCTAGTAACATGAGGCCTTGGTCTAGCAGCAATGCGTCGTCCGAGTTTGTCCCATTCACGCTCGATTGATTAAGATCAGGAGAGCATGCTATCGACTTATACGCTGTATTGTTTCAGCTTCAAGAAAATCTTTCTCAAGAAAAACTGTGGGACGTCTGGAAATATCTTGCATTTATAATGAAAGACATCAATGGCTGCAGCGTAAAGTACGACATGTGGTCTCAGGATCTCCTCTGCATACCTTTGAGCGGTCAGATTACCATTCCGAGGGATATACAGGTCAGCACGCCCTCCTTTTCTTATTCCCGCCAATACCGTCAAATCACCTCGTCTAAAATGTGATCTTTCCTGAACGAATATAGGGTTATTTCAAGTTTCCCTTTTCTCGCCATACCAAAACACATCTAGTGTCACTTTCTAAACTGAATCGGGATTCGGCTGTAAGCAGTAATTGACTCCCATCACTTTGCATCCAATCTTGATGTTAAGAAGCCCATTTTCTTTGGGCTGCAATGTTTCTTACAGTCAACGGAATATATACCATTGACCTACGCGCATACAGACCATCCGCCTAGAGCCAATTTTGTATTGTTTAATTTGAAACTCTTCGTTTTATTGCCAGAATAAACTGTCTTTGAACCTGTGTAACACATTTGCTGTTTTGTCTCAATGAGCTGTTAACAAAATATACCGGTGTGGTAGCTCGCGGACGACTTTACCGGTCGACATCTACCATATTCTGTTTCTTGGAATCGATTTCACAGTATTGCAATGACACTTCTTGCCACTTCAATATCGGCCGCTACAGTTCGTTGAGTTTACCCATATTCCAGTCTCCTGATAATACTCCAAGCTAAGGAATCCAGTAGATCATGTTGTTATGATATTTCCCAGTCATTTTTTCTCAAAACAATAGTCAATTTCACCACTGACACAATGAAAAACAAGAGCTTCTATATGAAACTACTATTTCTACATTTATACTCTTTTCAGGTTTGGTGAAGCCATGAACGCTGATTTGCATATGAAGTTTTCTTCTTCTATTTTCTGCTACACTTGAAACTATGGATGTTTGTTTTACATTAGTTATCAGAAGAAATATTTGAGTAATTTCGTTAAATCTGTGTGTTCCCCCAATTTTTGTTTGTAGTGTCGCATGAAATACTTTCTTTCATAGTAATTTTATAAATTGAAAATTTTTAATACACGATTTTATGCATTTACTATAATGTATATCTTATAAATCGAATGTTAATATCAGATTAAAAGAGAATTTTCATTTATTTAGTTTTTTTTCGCTTTATAATATATTGTATTCTAAGATATTTTAATGAAATACTTTTTAATTCAATTGCTTTTATTGAAAATATTTTAAGAAAATATTTTGAAAATATTTAATGTCCAAGTTAAAAAATTATAGTAATCAGTTCTTTTTAATAGAGTTCTTTGATCTTCTTTCTTCACATTGTTTCTCTAAATTTTAATTTTTTCACTACCCCTTAATAATCTTTTATAAGAGAAATTAGAGAGATAGGTTGCTTAGGAATTTGTCTATTCTTACATTAAAATGCATGCAATATGTTCATTATATTATTTAAAAATTAATCAACCTAATTTGCCCTTGACAACAAGTAGTATTAAAAAACTTACTACTACCTCGATTCTTTTTTAATTCATATGATGTTAAATATCATTAAATATTATTTCTTAAAATTCTAGAAAAATGCAATCATAAGGAATACGTTTTAATCATTTCTGATTTCGTAATTTTCTGCGATAGAAGATTTGCTTTCTCATACTTCAAATAGGTGAAAGCCAACCGCAATTGTTTGATTCGTTAAACATTTTCATTTCCCCAATCCTATTAATCCAAATGATCGAAGTGCATGTAAAAGGGTTTTTTTCCTTTGATATCAACCTCCGGTTTATAGTTTCTGTCTCATTCTTGCTTTAGTACTCTATGAAGTGGAAACACATTCCAACTATCTTTCACGTTACGTAACTTTTAAGAACATAATAAAAGAAATGAAAGGAACCTTTCTACATTTATCAAAAGGACGGAAAAGGAAATTCGAGCCGAAAATGCAAAGTCAAAAACGAATTTCATAGTGTTAGAAGTGGTTTTATGACTCCATCTGGGATACACAATATAACTCGCAGAGAAGCGAAATTTATTCATGAAAAAGTATTTCAGTCGTACGAATAACATTGCTACTGATAATATTTTCAAATGCTGCATTTTCTTTTTCTTTTTCAAGAGTATTCCTCTTCTTATTACATTGCATGAGATTGTTGAAGTGGAAAGAAATGACGAATCATATCACTTCTTATATCAAGGAAAATATTGTGTATTACATTTTACATTGAAATATATTCGCTTTGATATCAAGGAAAAAGAATTTTTACTTTCCTCCTTGCTTTTTCATTTACAATCTTTCCACTTCGTAAAATACTAAAGTATGCTAATAAGATTTTTTTTTTTTTTTTTGCCATCTGAATGTCTGTTTCTTTCAATAAAATTTCCTCAAAAAGCTACGTAGTTCTTATAACACTGGTAGCATAGCAAATATTTTTTTTTTAAATTATTACAAATTATTTGAATACAATTATAAATTTTTTCCTCTGTGAGGATTATTATATTTAACCTTTCAAATGCAACCTCCTTTATCCATCTAATTCTCCTTTTTTCTTAAAGGAGACAAAATAATTCTAATCGCAAAAGTAAAGGTTTTAAAACACTAAAAAGGAAACATAGATAATTCTAAGTTTCCCTTTGCTCACAAATAAACAAAATAGTGAAACGCGTTTACTAGATATACTTCCAGAGTTCCAAGCAAATCTATTTAAAGCTATTAATAAGAGTATTTTTAAAAAGTTTACATTTTATATAGACATAAGAAATAAATTTAAATAACAGATGCAATAAATTTGCTTAGTTATTCACTCTAAACTGAAAGTTATTTGTTTTTAAATCATCTTTTTAATAAATCTTTGAGATTGAGAACTACTGAACACGATTTTTTTATGTTCATGCCATTAAATATATTAGAACATTGATCTTTTTTCACATATTTTAAGTGATATCTAAGATTTTTATAAAGAAACATTTTACTGAAAACTGAAATAGTATTCAAACACACTTAAGCAAGAAGAATTGGGAAAACCCATTATTTTAGGGAAAACACTATGGCCTGAATGTGACTTGGGAGCTATAAAAATGAAAGCTTGCATTAGCTTGATTGCTACAAGTTAAATGAAATTGTTCTCTTCATTTAAAGACAAAATGAGACCTTATCTATTGGACTCATTTCCTTTATTGCTCATTGGGGAATGGAAACTAAATGTGACACTGAGTACTAAAAAGAACGCGCATATGTTTCGTTACTTACTGTATGCAATTTTTAATTAAATTAACGTTTTGGTAATTACAAAATTCATCTAGTAGAAAAATACCAATCAGCTGCTACAGATTCTTGAAACAAAGACAAATAAAACAATGACAGATGTTTGACGTAAAACTTTGTTTGTCCCTTCATGTAAAATGATAATCATTTGGGGTCATTACTTATATCTTTATACGGATTCTACAGAAGAATAACTTTCAACTATAAGATACACACAGTTCTTCTTAGAAAGTTTATTTCAAATCTAGAATTTTATCGTTGGTAATATAAGAAATATATTCATAAAGACGCAAAAGGTAAATATCAAAAAAATTGAATAAAAAAGCACCATTAAATGTTTGGATGATTTCATATATTTTTTTTAAATAATACTAGTTGTGAAAAATTCTTTTTGTCCCTTGTAAGAGGCCTATTTACTCAAAGATCAACCTTTATATTTAAAATCGTATTCAAATTTATGAATAATCAGCTTCAAAATAAATTAAACATTTAGAGCAGTTTAACTTTATCTTATAACTATACAATAATGAGATCTAGCTATCAACTAACTTCGAACAATAGACGTACAATAGCACTGATCTGAGTCAGGCGAACACAATCTGGATTTTTTCTTTTAAAATTGCTCTAACACCAGTAATACTTCTAAAATGCTCTCTAATTCCTGTATCTCTTAAAACCTTCTTCTTTTCTCTTCCATTCAATACATTTTCATTCAAATAACAGTTCTTATTCCTCTCTCTTTATGTATGACTGTTCTTTCTCAAGATAGTATTCTCATATCATTTTTAGCTTAATTTAAATTTTTATTATCACCAAATTCTAAATCAACGTAAGAGTTAATGGTGATGCGCCTCGTAATTCTGAGCCTTGAGTATTTGATGATGATGACGCCTGAACTGTCCACCCACTCTCTGACTTCATCACCATGCCAACATGAGGACTTTACACGTCGATAGATGAAACTTTCATCAGCTCCTCTACATGGTGGATCTTCAGTGACACTAGAATTTGAGCCCGTTTGTTAACAAAGGCCATCCACGAGTTCGAGACTATAACCACTCAACTACCAAGATTGAAATTCCCGTGATCGTAGTAAAGAACCGCAAAGGTTAGTTTAGGACTCTGTTGTACACACACACAAAAGCCTTTGTTTACTGTAACAAAATGTATTTCAGAAGCTATGAAGCCGCCTTTCTCTTGCAACTCGAATATAGCAATGATAGGGGGGAAAGTTCCTACTAGTTGTCATGAGAAGAGAATTCTTTTTCATCCCAACTCACTAATGCGTAGGAATATATATCATCAGCAGCAGCAGCATTGCCATGGAAAATCTTTGTGAGCCTGAGCCTTCCTCGGAAGAATTTTCCATTTGTTCCTTCTCCCAGCAATTGATCTCCTTTACTCTTGGAATGGCAAAGTCCTCATCCACACAGTCTTTCCATCTCCTTCTGGGACCTCCCTTTGGTGTTTTATTAGGGGAAGTTGCATTAAAAATGTTCAGTGTTGTTCGTTCTGAGCTCATTCTTACTATATGGGTCTTGCCCATCTCATTCTATTTAGTTTTATGGGCTTAATAATATAATCACTATTATAAAGGAGCAATATGTATGTCTGTGGAAAAGTAGACAGATCAAATCAAACAATTACATGCACACATCAAGAGAGCCACTGTTGGCGCTGTCACATAGACCCACAAAAGCCGAAAATAAATCCCTTGTCTTTCTAAATATTATTCATTCTTATTCATATCTTGCTCTATTTGAATTCAGCTAGAAAAAGAAGAGCTTTTTGGTAAGGGGGACTTTCTGAATAATATTTATCGAAGGTTCAATTTTTCAGCCATCACTAAAATTGATAACTTTTTTTAATAATTCCATTGACTCTATTGGTAGTCTTTGATTGAGATGTCAGTTTTTTTTCACGCCTGCAATGTGGTCGATTTTATTGTTAGTTTGAGGCAATTTTTGAATTAAAAAATAAATAGCCAGTAGAGCTAAGCAGAGATGTCATCTAGAGCTCTATTTTCATATCACCACTCCTGCAAAAATAGCACAATTAATCATTATAATACCGAAGCAAAAATCATCACTAACTGAAACTAAAATATTCAAAAATTGCAACGGAATACAATGCTAGTGCTAAACATAGATTCACGATTTCAACTAGAGATTGCTGGTGATGCCAATGAAAATGTTCCGAATGTTATTAAAAATAACAAAAGATGAGTATAAATTTTGGTGACGGCAGTCAAAACAATTTTTACTCTAAATATCGTTTAGAAAACTCATTAAGAACAAAAATAATTTTCTACCTATGTCAGCTCTTCACCTGCAAATAGAATTTAGCAATGATTTGAGTAATAATACTTAATACCTGGCCCGACATGAAAATCTGTTCGCACAGTCGTCTGAGGCTCGTGATAAAAATGGCAGTCTCACAGCAAAGCATAGGTCAAATCATCTGCCCCAAATCCACCTTAACCATGATACAGATTAAGAATGACTCCTAAAGTTTTCTAAAATATGTATTTAAGAATGTTATTAACATCTAAATGCATATTTCCCCCCAAAGGGGATGAAGATTTACATATCTTCGAAATAGTTCATTTTAAAATTTTAAAATAAAGTATCATTTGTTTGAAAGATAGTATTACTTCTCAAAACAATTAATCATATGGTGTAAAAATAAAACAAATTAAAATGATGTAAAAGGAAACTCCAATATCTCTCGACAATATATTTTTATGAGTTAATTCCATCTAGTTATTCCCTTTCAACTTTAACCAGTTATTAAAGACAGTTTCGGCATCTCTTAAAAAAGTTGTTTTTAAAAGTATTATACAAAACCATTAAATTTTTAAAAAACTAATGCAGTATGGGTATTGTAAATGCTGTTAAAGTTTCTAATGTTTCTGGAGGTTTGACTAAATCCATGAAATATTTCATGGAAGTTGATAGGTAAGGACACAACATAGGTTGATACGACAGATTAAAACTCCTATAGGTAGAAGTTTGACTTGACTCTTTTCTGTCTCTTAATTTTCAGCTCTCGGGGATTACACCTGAATCAACTCTTCACATCCCTGTCACGCAAAAATGAGGGATTTGGGCCCCGACAGATGTAGTGTGTATCATACACCCTCCACCGCCACACCATGGATCTTCAGCGGAATCAGAATTCGATTATCTCAAGGGAAATATCATGAACCATCCACTCCGTGTCACTCTACTTTCACAGCCTTTGATTAGGTGTAGAAATAATCACAAATATCCACAAGGGATGCATCAAGAAAGCACGGCATTCTTTATTACGATTAGATGTAAGAGATATATTTAAATCGATTTCACCATCAGCCAATCACATGATAATTGTTTTGGTTGTGATTGTAGTTGCAAAAAATTTCCGGCACAGTAAAATATTTATCATTTTCTTTT
>BMAO01035126.1:0-34674 GCA_019973975.1 Trichonephila clavata
CTGTTTTAGTCCAAATTTATAGCATATATATTTTTTTAATTATCAATGCTACACTGTCTAGAAATGCCTTCACTTAGTCCAATAAGATGTGTGCCAATTTCAGAGGTAGATGGAAATATAACTGCATATTTTAATAAGAACCTGAAGTTATAATTGTTCAAATGTTTAAAGCTGTCAGTTCCCCATTTTTTCTTCCTGGCACTAAGACTGCAACTTAGCTAGTATTTAGCACCATGAACAATTCAGCAGCTTTTGTAACCAAACTGCCCGGACTTAAATAAGATCATAATAGAAAAAGATGCTCTGAAAAATATTCATACTTTTTATATTATGAAGGTACTTCAAAATAATTTAGAAGGGTTGCAGATTTATTATTTTTTAAAAAAATGAATACTGAATTTTAATTTGTTCTTTATATAAGTATTAAAAACATATCATTATTAAAAAATAAAACAAAAATTGTTTATTTGGGTATAAATATTTCTTGACCAACATACTACCTCCACACCACAGGAACTATAATAAAATAATTTATTTGTAAAAAAATCTATATATATATATTACATTTTGAACTTCAAAATCTTTATATTGAAGCAGCTATTCATTTTGAAATGGCATTTTTGATAGGAAGGAATAATATTTGCTCACTATTCCCTTAACTATTTTTTATTTCAATATATATAAAATTTAGTGAGGAAGTATTTGATGTTATAATTTACTGTTGTGTGTGCATTGAATAATTTTTTAAAAAATTGTTTCATATGTATAAAATTTCTATCAATATATGTATAAAATCTCAATAACTTGACATGCTATTCTTTGTATACTTTTTATGTGGAGGATTTAATCAGATAACATTTCATTCTCCTAAATTCCACACCACCACACATTCACAACAGGAAGCTGTGATTTTTAGAATTTCAGTGTTGACTGAAATGTTATATTTCTTTGTGTATATTCAGTTTCTTTTATTTTATTTAAGCAAATATGTGAATGCAGTTTTTAAATTTCTTTTTTAAAACACTACTGTCTTTCCAACTCTAACTCAGGGATTATATTTCTGAAATTTTAAAAGCATTTTAATAAATTGGGTACAATTCAGGATTAATTAGAATTTTAAAACTTATTGCTGAAGTTATTTTAAAGTTCAGATTTTAGATAATTTCCACAGCCATATACTATTTCAAATTTAATGTATTATTGAACATTCTGTGCCTGGACAAATTATGCTCACAAAAGGGAAAATCACTCTACCTTAGTTTACTAGAAGAAAGTGGCAAAATCTTTGCTGTGTGTAACTCAGTAACTTTAAATTAAGGACATGAAAACTGAAAATGGATAATATTGGATTACTCCAATAATTCTCAGTCCTTTCTATTAAAAAAAATTAATCAAAATAATGGTTGAATGTAAATTTAATTTGTCGTTCTTTTTTTTCTCTTTCACTATTTACATTTATTTCAAAGTGAATGCTTTTTCATACTTTTGATTTTTCTATCATGTTTCTATTCAAATTAACTTTTCTGATATTTTATTTGGAGGATTGCTATGAAAGAGACGGAAGTGTGGTTCTACAATAAGATAATTGGATGCTTAAAAAAGGTAAAAAAATTTAAATTTTACAAACATTTTGCAATGGAATTATTATTAAATAGTAACCTTTATAAAATGCAATTAAAACCAAATATCAAATATTAAAAGTAAAAAAAAATTGTGAAGATGGTACCATATCGCCTTAAGAGCGTATAGTTAACAGTATTTAAAATTGAATGATTAGATCTTGAAGCAACACAGGTTCCTAATTTCATGGTATTCAATTGTTATTTTATGCGTTGTTTTTTATATAATTGAGCATATTTAATAAATATCTTTTTATTTCATTGTTAATTGAAGAATTTAATTTAATGATTAGGAAGCCAAAAGTACCGAGAAACTTCGGATATTTATCGAAAAAATTCTAACAAATAATTAATTTTATTGTTGCAATGAACATAAAATCATTTCGCTAAAACAATGTTTTTTCTCCCCTTCTTTCTTTTTAAACCTAGAAACGATTTATAAAGGTCTATATTTTGTTTTTATAAATGTTAAGCTTAGGGTACATAGTGATCTCAGTAAGGAAGTTTTTAATTTGTTTTTTTAGCCCAAATCTTATCAGGTATATATATATGCTGACAATGTTTTAAATTGATCGATTGGGTCATGGAGCAACACAGGTTTCTAATTTCATAGTATTCAATTGTTATTTTATGCATTTTTTATACTAAGCAAATTTTTTAAACATTTCTTTATTTTATTGCTGATCAATAAACTGAATCCAATAGTCAGATATTAAAAAAAAAAACCGAAACTTCGGAGATATTTATCGGAAAATTTATAATAAATAAGGTGTTGTTTGAATTCTTTTTTATAATCATCAGACAAATCTTTCTAATATGAGATTGTTGTGATCGTTCCTGAGTTTCTCTCAATTTACTATCAAGCAAATTTTGTCTTGTTACACACATCCGACCCTGTTTTGTATTTCGTTTTACATGTTTCATTACTGAAATTAATAAATGCATTTCTTTCATTCATCTCACAATAATTGAAATATATCATTAGAATACTAAAGTATATTATTGCGAATCTTTTATTTTGCAGCAATATCTTCTTACATTTCAAATAAAACCCTTCCAAGATTAATAGTTCTACGGAATTTCACCATTTTACTAAAATAAAATATTAGTATAATAATATAAAATTATTTTAATACATTTTTTTAAAGATGAGAACGATGTGATTGTCAAAAAGATCACGAAAGAAAAATAGAAGTCTTTATGCAAGTTTTGAATAAGTAATAGTAGCAATTGAGACAGACATTAACAAACTTTTTTACGAGGTTCAATAAAAAGCTATCTTTCTATTTTAATGCGACTGATTTAATCTATTGATGTAAGATCGCTATTTGTTATGTGAAGGCTCAATTCATCAATTAGCTGAAAGTTTTATATATTTCTGAAAGTCTTCAAAAGTTAGCACATCTGGAAAATTTTTTAAATAGTAATACAAAAGTATAAATCGCGAAAATGAAGTTTTAATAGTATTTTAAAAAAATTAATATTTGTTAAGCTGAGTATCAAGCATTACAAAAATAACTAGCAAAACGAAGAACTAAGTTATATTTTTATCTGAAAACCCTCTTAGGATTCTAGTATAACTTATGTGGTTGAAGGAAACGATTTTGATGAAAGCTACAACAGAATCATTTATTATGGAAAGTAGCAAAGAAATAATTGACTTACATAATATTTCTAGGATTTCAAAACTGAATACTTTATACCTTTTTTAAAAAAAAGAAATACAGTTTCCTAATTTTCTTTACAAAACATGTACTGTTAAACGTTTTTTTTCTTAAATGTATTTATGTTGCATGTAAATGTTAAAATTTTAATATAAATAACTATACAGCTAATGATTGTTTACTCATGGAACTTGTAAAAATTATGAAAAATCAACTATACAAGGTTTTTCGATTTAAGAAAAATTTATTACTTGTACCGCTTTGACATAAGATGGAATGCACCACTCTTTAAGCTACTTTACTGCACAAACCATTGTATTTTTCAAATGGTTTTGGATTATACCCACTGTATTAAAAAGTGTTGTGTAACTAATATTGTTGACAGTCTTAAAAAAAGTAGACAATTGATTGCTTTTAAAACTAAATAAAATATTAACTTGTATTGCATTTCCCATCATATAAATATTACTTACTATATATATATATAATTAATTACATTACACAATCTTTAATGCTTTAGAAAGTCTTTCACAACTGTGATGCAATTATAATGTATATGTCACCACAGCTGAAAATTCCATCTAGCACTTTTTAAGATCAAAAAGTCATTCAAGACTTTCAGAGATGTAAGAATGTTTACTTCATTCATCTGGTTGATACACAGAACACATATAAAGCAACCTGAAAAACTAAAACTATTTAAAGTATTTATAAAACAAATAGTATATAAAAAACTGGTCCATTACTGGACAAAAAAATAAATAAATCCTTATTAGTACATCTATACCATAAAAAAGACAATCACATTATATCATTACTTTCAGTACCACTTTCCTCATCACCCATGAAATGTAACATATGGATGAGAAATACCTGTTTCTATATAGGCAAGGCAGATTTTCAAGGTCTATTCCTGTATAACAAACAGCACAAATATTATCAAAATGATAAATAATTTATTATTAAGAATTATTTACACATAAGTTAAAACATATTACTCACTTTAGTATATAGTTTTGCTTGTATTGATAGCAAGCATTAACATCACCAGATTCTATATATTTTATATTAAACACTTACCTGCAAAAAGTATACATGTTATTTCTAAATTCGTATGTTCCAAAAGTATAAATCAATTTTTTGCCTAAAATTTTATTAAGAATGAATGATATAAAAAATTACCATATTCCCATCACTTTCCAAAATTTGTGTGGTAACATTCAACTGCAATGGAATCTCTATCCTGCATGATTTTTAAATTATATACTTCTAATATACTGTCATAAAGCCATTTGTGAAAAAAATTTGGTCATTTTTGATTATTACTTACCTCCTCATCTGATATAAAAATATACAACAACTTTACCCCATAAAAACATAGCTAAATGTCTTGGAAAACATAAAACAACTCCACTACAAGCATATATCAAAGATACAGTTAAGTTTTTTTTTGCAAATAGCTTTTGAATTGAGTAATGCTGACTTGCCTGAGCTTGAATATTTTCTTTCTTGACAACTAAAAAAAGAACATTTCAGAGCTTTCCTTTTTATATCCCCAATAGTTGGCTTAAATATTTACTGCTAGTTTAAATGCTGATTGGGAGGTAGGTACAAGAGGATCAGGTAAATAATTCTTTAGTAATTACTTTTTACCTTTCTTTTACTGAATTGCATGTTGAGACAATTGTTCCTGAACTATTTTACCTTGCAATAAACAATTTAATACTACAAGTAGAAGTTCAGTCTCCTGGTTTTTCTTATGTCATTACATATTTCTGGCGGAAGACCCCATACCACACTTTCTATCTGAGATATGGAAAGAAGTATATTCAACATTTTCAACAACATGGAATCTCTCAAACAATTTAAGAATGAACTTAATATGTTTACATGGTGCATGATTATCTGAGCATTCACATGTATACCAAGCCGAACATGATAATTTTACACACCTGTAATGGCATTGATCACACACACACATAGCCTCTTTCTGAAATGCTACCATAATCTTTTTAACAACATAAAATACATCTCCATTAGTCCGCGATTTTACAAACCAAGAATTTGTTGTCTGGTCATAAATATCTGTCAGGAATCTTCAATTCATTTTTAAATGGAAATAGGTTGTGAGGATATAAACTGGGGAGAGTACAATTTAAAATTCTATAATGTGCTAAATATGTGTCATGCTGTATTTTCAACAAACTATCTGCTTGACAGTTAAATTTTCACTTTAAAATAATTGGACATTCATGTATTGTGAATATAGATTAACAATATATATTTTTATAAGTATTGGCATGCAGAAGCAGATGATGTGACTTATACTATTAGTAGGCTGAATTACAATAATTATCATCAAAATATTTATTGAAAGCAGGCTTTTTATCAGTCGATGCAATTTTAAAATTTTCCATTATTTGTTTACATCTGATTGAACTTATTCCTTCCAAATGAGCTACTAGAGAAATTTCCCTTCGCATTTCAAAATTGGAAAACAAGATCATTTAATCATTTCTTCCAAGTGCATTGAAGGCGTAATGCAATTAATTTTTAACTGGGCACCCTTTCGCTCAGAATGTTGAAACACAATACATATTTCCTGTATTTAATTTATTAATAATAACATGAGCAACAGAGTAAAGCATTCCTTATTAGTCTAGTACAATTAAACTTCTATTAACCGAATACATATTCTAATACTGAAGATTTTTCAATACCCATTTCAAGATTAGGGAACAGATTAGCTTTAATGAACTCTATAGAAGTTTTATAAACCAGTTGAAATGCTTGATTATGTTTGAAAAATATATTATACTGATCCCTTAATAGTCTTTATAAAGAGTGATTCTACCAAGAGAGAGAGAGATATTCCATTAATAATTGGAATATAGAATCTTTGATATTTCTATACAACAAGTTTTTCTTTTATATGTCTAGGAAGCTTCACATGTTAGCAAATGTGTTAAATATCTAAATCTACAATTTCACTCATGATATGGAAAAGGTTAAGGGAAAGTTAAATCTCAACATATTGTGTAGATCTTTACATGTGATTCGTATAAAATTTTTTGCAATAGATAATACATTCCAATAATGATTTTTTTCTTACTTTAATTAAATAAATGTATTTTCTTATTAAGAATAGTGTTATTACCTTTGGTTGGATCTTAGCAGGGCACCCTTCTTTTACAAGAACAGAAAATTTATATTTTCTATTATTATTCTCACAATCATTTAAAAATTTAGCCAAGCAACTTACCTCATATATTTACGCTAATTTTTCATAACAATCAATAGAACTTTCGATTTAACGACAAGAAAAAGTTTTACACTCACGAGATCCGCCAAGGGGGCAATCACCCAGCAGGAACTAAAAAAATAATGAATCTACTACAATGGTAAATACCTGGAAATTTTAAAACGTATTATTAAAACATTAGAAATAATCAAAGCATAAAATTTTTACATTCACGTGATCGGAAAATCGAGCTTTTACACGGCAGAAGCTAGAAAGTCCATGAACGGAAAATGTTAATTACATCAAATCAAAGCACAAAATAAAATAAAAATACAATATAAAAAGAGTAAAATAATAATTCAAAATTATGAATCAAAGTTTTTAGTTGTTCACATAAGTTAGAAATTCCATAAATCAGCAAATATGTTAAAATGATGGAAAAACAGGAAATTGATACAATATAAAAACTGCAAAAAAATGTAACAATCAAACATTATAATTCAAAGTTATAAAATACCTAATCAATAAATCTCCCCACTAGAATTTTATATACGAACCTTTCAGCACGAGCGCTATAGCAAGAATGATTTTAGTAGGTTCAATTAAGCCAACGATGAACTTGGCGATTTTCATAAAGAGGCCAAAAATATCAAAGTAACCCATCCTTGTTTGTAGATTATAGGAATAAGTGCTGCCAACGAAATTGCGCATTACACGTCCGGCCTTGTTTGTTCCTTTTATCTGTCACTATCTAAAAACTGCTATAACTTCGTAAATAATTGGAGTACAAGCAAAAGTAAGGTATTTTTAGAAAGAAGAAAATTCAAATATTAAAAATATCAAATAAATTTTTTTTTTGTCATTTTCATTAAAATTGATGATTTTGCACTAGTCAGGCACCTTAAGTTTATATTATTAATTTTTATTTCCGTTGAATCAAAATAAATTCTGGTCAGATAGCCTAGAACAAATGCAAAAAGAGGAAAAGAGTTTAGTGGGAAAAAAAGGAAAGCAGAACTAGCAGCAATTCCTGGCGAAAGTCTATTTATCACCAGGTAGTTCGGTCGCAGCTTTTATCATCTTTATCCAATAAGTTTTAGTGCTGTACACATCAGAGGCTGCTGCAATCATTGGATCCGATGATGATTAAAAGCCGATTATCTTAACTGGAGACTTTAATGTTAATTTTGTTTCAGAAAAAGCAAAGCCACTCATTGAATTCTTGAAACGGACACTGAATTTGACAATGAATACTGATTCTAGAGAAGAAAAAATAATTTACGGAACCAC
The DNA here is from genome assembly GCA_019973975.1 of Trichonephila clavata. NCBI lineage: Eukaryota > Metazoa > Arthropoda > Arachnida > Araneae > Nephilidae > Trichonephila > Trichonephila clavata. The sequence continues at coordinate 7,815 of BMAO01035126.1, forward strand.
ACGATTGGTGCGTTTTCTCACATTTTCTTGATTGACTACAATCGAGGATTTTTATATCCTACTTCAGTTACCACACACCTATTGCGTCTTTCTTGGAAAATAATGATGCAGAAAATTGAATAAAAATTTTATTTTCATAAAATGAAGTTTGAATTTTATTGGATTAAAGTAAGTTACTTAGCAGTTTAATATAATTCGATCTATACCTGCATTTACGGCCAACGTCGCCAAAGCAGTTTCACTTCTATCGCGGCGTAATAATATTCTTTAAAAAAATTATATATATATTCTAATTCTTGCACTAAATGGAATAAACAATCATTTACATACTTTTAAAAAATTACGGTTGGAGAAAGTAGTCAGTCGACTTAAGGGGGGAATAGTACCTTGCGGAGTCTTTATATTGCACATTTTGACGTACTTTTTTCCGATTCCTCACTAACCAGTAAATTCTTCTCCTTTTAATATGAGTTTCTTGCAGTTCGTGCAGAAAAGTACAAAGCTTAAAATAAAAGAAAAAATTTTGCTGTAAAATTATTATAATTTTTTAAATAGCATAACAAATGTGGATACAAAAATAGTAAAAACTAAATAGCTCTCTTTCTGTAACACACAAAGTAACTTTGGGAAGACTAAAGGTAGATCCTGTGTTTTTATATAAAATAAAAGCTTAAGAATGCCTGTATTCTTTATACCTCCGATTTTAAATTTAAATCATATTTTAGCAATTTTTTAAAATTAAAATATTTAAAATCAATCTTTTTTTTTAGAATTTATCACATTACAAAATAAATTCTACTGATCCAATCCCAAAAACTGAGGCATACAGAATGCAGATCTACAAGTACATTTTACATATAAAATATCGTAGCTCTGAAACCAAAGCTTTCTTTAAATTTTGTAAGAAAGTAGAAAATTCAGAAACTGAGAAAATCAAGTTTAAAGATTTAATTATTTTTTTTCCATTAAAATAAATCTTTTTACATTTAAAATGTATCCATTTCATGTATTGAGGCTTCTTTTTTCATAAAGTGTTCCTGCCTATTTTGTTTCTCATTCTCAGTGACGTAGAAGCCGTTTTTGTGAGAGTTATAGACAATTTCCCCTCTCGTTATTTATGCCTGAAAATCAGAAATAACAGAAAAATATTTATTTTAAAACCCAGATTTTTCATAATATCTAGGTGATTAGCTAGTTTATCATCATATATCAATATTGATTCATTTCAGACCAATATCAATTGTTGTTTTGTAAGATGCTGATATTTTTGGTCAGTAATTCTAAGCTGTAAAATTGAGTTGTTAACCTCCTCACTTGAGCAGGATTTAAAAGTACGAGGTGAGTCGCCAACAGACCTCTTGTTGCTTCTAAGTGCGAGATACTGATGAAACAAATAAAAAATCAAAACATTCCAAACAGAATCTAACGAAAGTTCTGTTTCTTTACATATTTCAAGTATTTTTGACACATTTTTACGTGCTGAGAGCGTAATTTTTGTCAGATTTCAACGAGGTTTGCTTTAAAACGTTCTTAATGATGTACATTAATTTTTAAAAATGTTTTTGAAAATCCTATGGCCCTTTAAAACCTTTTTCCTTTTCCTTTCTGTACCGTTAATGGTTTGTTAAATGTTCTGCGAATGGAAACTGACTTTCAGAAAGCAGATCACTTTTGCTTTGCTGCACAATATTTCCAACAAATATTTTAATTTATAAACAATAATTTTTTAAATGTTATTGTAATGAAATGTTCAGCTTCTTATTTAACCCTTTCAGTGGTAAAATAGAATATATACGTCAGTGAGGAGCTGTCTAAGGTGGTATGGACGTATATATAAGAATTGTGTTTTTAGCATCAAATGTGGTAAAGCTGTTTATGCACGCCAGCCTGTAAAGTTTTGTAGGGAGATAGGGCTATCTATTGGAAGCAAAGAGTATTAATTTTCGTCTTACACCTTAAGTAGAAGCGCCCTAGCAAATATTTTACCGAAAGCTTGTCAATTTACGATAATCCAAGATGGCAATGTTTCGACGAAAACTAGAGTATATACATGATGAAATCGAGAACGTTTTAACAAACAAGAAATCAAGAGATTAATTTTATGATGCAAACAGAGATGATCAAGGTGGTAACAATCACTAAAAAAAGTTTGTCTGTTGGAGGTGAGAAATCAATGTTTATAACAATAGAAACATTTTTAGACAGCCATATCGAAAATTCCGATATTTTTGGAGCATATTCACTTGTCCTGAATACAAATTTTAAATAATCTGTGGGGGGAGGGGATTGTCAAAAAAATTTATCATTAACCTAAAAGTTAACCTACCGCTAAAATATTTTAAGAGTCTGAAGTGTATATTCCATATTATTGCGCGTGTAATCTTATGAATTTACATTCTTAAAAATTAAAATATTAATTTTTTAAACAATTTGAATTTTTTCATAAGCGTTCAAAGAAAATGGCTTCAGTTATCCTTTTTAATCCTTTTGTGGTTTTTTTTGTGCATGTTTGTGTTCAAATCATTTTAAAGCTCTATGAGCACAATCTAAAACACTCCAAACCTATGAAATAAATTTGAATAAATATGTGCCCTATTTCGGAGGAAAATTAAACGAACAAAGTTTTTTGAATGAATTTATTTTAAAATGCACTTATTTTAGACAACCAAGTTTGTGTAGCATTTTAAGATGCAATTTAGTTAATCGTAATAAATAAATAAATAAAATAAAAAATATGAAGTTTTCTTTCAATAATAGTAAATAAACTGCCGGCCATAAAAATGCAACACTCTGAAGGAAGCATGCAAACTATGTGAAATTTACGCCATGCGTTCGCTGCAAAGAAATATGCAAATCATTAGTGCAGACGCACATCACCCATATTGCACCATCTCCTTCAGATCTCAGCTTTCACTGCAGCCTTCGGCACCATAAACTTTTCGGGAAGGGGAGGTGCTGCTTTTTTTTTCAATTTCTACTATTAGCTCACACTCTCTCTATATTTATCTTGTTCAAATTTTCACTCGTTAATAAAATGAATTTTAAAGCACTCAATTGAGCTTAAATTTTACATACGCACTTATTTTGGACGACAATACAGTAATTTAATTATAACTAATAAAAATTAAATGATTAAAACTAATTATTCAAAGAATTACAAATACAGCCACGTTGGCATCATTCTCGGCGTTCGTGACCATTTTGGTGTGTCAAAACCTGAAAAGGTCTTTTTCTCACGTTTTAATGTGCCCATTTGAGTTGAAATTTTCTATACACTTTTGTTTTGAGTAACAATATGATAATTTAATTATAATTAATTAAAATTATTGACTGAAATTAATTATTTAAGGAATTACAGATACAGCCACGTTGACTTCATTTTTAGTGGATCAAAAAACTTTACCAGATTTCTTTTTCCCTCACGTTTGAAAGCATTCAGTTGAAATGAAATTTTATATACACGATTGTTTTGGAGGACAATGCGCTATTTTAATGATAATTAATAAAAATTAATTGCCACTTATAATGTAATTCTGTCATATGTATATACATATTTATATTAATTGTCACTATTTAATAAAAAGTAACTAATAATTTTTTTTATTGATCTAAGTAGGAATTGACTTAAAAAAACTTTTTTATATTACTTGTTTTGGGTATATTCTAAGTATGTGTGTGGAATGGAGTTCCACGATAACATTTTCTTGTTCTAGGGTTTCCGCGAAAACACCTTTAAGTTCTAGGGGTTCCGTGAATTGAAAAAGTTTGAAGACCTCTGATGTAGACGAAGGTTGGGCTTTAAGTCGATCAAGATCGACTGTTGGATCGCTAAGACATTTTAGAGTGACCGCCTTTACTATGACCTAAGAAGCGCATATATTAAATGAAACATATTTCTGGAACACTAATGCCATTTAGACTGGAGAATCGGCTTTTCACAATCGTTGTGACTGTGTTTACGAAAGTAAATGATTCGATAAATGTGCAGACCACATGTACCTTCAATGGAAGTGAACGGTGAAACGTTCGCTGTCACTGTCGGGGAAAAAAGTGATCACTGCAGTTTAAGGCGTAGAAATGAATTTTTCCCCATACGACGACGGAACAGGAGAATAAATGTTGATCATTAGCTCTTCGTGCAATAGCGCGGGATAGGCTATGGAGATATCATCCCACACCTCGCATTACCACAGGATTAGGTTCTCAAGTTGGTGTCATGTCTCACAATGGCGTGGGGGTGAACAATTGTTTCTCCAAACGTCGGTTTCAAATTCATCGGTTCACGCATGTTCTCTGCTCGCTGTAATGAATGCGTCCAAATTCTACGGCCTAGCAGTTGCTTATAGTTTTGTTCAAGCATTCAGCTTGACAATTTTGTGTTCCTTGTGTTTTAGTAATAACAATAGTAATCTGCCACCATTTAAAAGAGGGGTACAATACCAAAAACCAGTTTTCTGTATTAAAATTGTATATTTTCTTTTCTTAACATACAGTTTTAATACAGAATTGTCACACCTATGCCACTGAGTGGACCGCAATATGTAAAATCATTAGAAGTAGCCTGTACCCTAAAAAAGTCCACCCACCCCTGGTGTAGAGTGTAAATTAGGATGAAAAATGAAAATCTGAATGAAAGAAAAAAAAGTCTGCAAAAAATGCAGGCGTCTGCCGTCCATTCTCATACAGATACATAGAGCATAAACGACCCAGCACTATGTGCATGAGGTCCCATACACTAACAACCCTGACCAATACACCAGGAATAATTAATCATCAGGATAAAGCATATCCACTGAGTCAAAGTGCTCAAAAGTTCAAACTCTTCCACGGTCTACTCGGTCTGGAGATGATATTGAACATAATTGGAACCTTCTGAAACCCCAGACACTCTACACATGATTTGGAGGAAGCTCTGTTTATTGTTTCTGAATATATAATAGAGAGTTATTACCATGCATCTAAGAATCTACATTTAGGGCCTTGTACCTCCATAAAATTTCGTTTTAATTCTCGACACTCTTCGTTCTTGGTACGAAAATTTCATAACATTTGTATATAATTATTTCCCGCTGTAAGTATTGTTTATATATTTGGACTAGAAAACAAAAACCAAAAGAAATAAGTTTTGATACAAATTTCTTTTGTGCAAAAAGGATGGTGAATTTCATTCGACACAAAACCAATGGTATAGATTCCATATTTATTCCATATTGTGTCGCTCATATCTGTTCTACTGTATTTTTATTTAACTCAGCATTTCTCAAACTGTGGGGCGCGCCCCCTAAGGGGGCGTAGTAATTCCACAAGGGGGTGTGAGCATATCGAAAAATAGATAGCAAAAGATTATTTTAAAAAATTATTTATTTACTGAAAGTAATCAAACAAAATGTATTCTGATATAATAAAAAATAAAATTAACATTTGTACTGATATAATATACTTATAAATGTACCGGTACTGCATACAGTGTATTTTATAATTAATTTAATGATGTTAATTTAAGAACAAGATTGATAATATCCAGTGGTATATAAAATTACATTCAAAAATTAATAAATATCTTGATAATTTGTATGGTTTATAAATAACTGTCTAGTAACGCGATTGTCTTCCCAATGCCACCATTTTTCATGTAGGCGAGTGTATGTGATATATTGGAGGAAGGGGAAAAAAGAAATAAATAGAGAAATCTTCTGAATCCTTCGAAAATACTGTCAAATTCCTTTTATTGCATTTCAAATCCTTCGAATTAATTTTATGGACAGCAGTGCACAGAAAAGATCGTAGGAAAGACGTATATATACATTGTTCTAATATTCATACATTGTTCGAAAGCAGATGTTTCGATTCTTATAGAATCTTCATCAGTATTCCAATTTAGGCCTAATATCTTAGCAGGTGCAAGGGAACTACTAACTGCTATATTATTAGATAACCACAAATCTTTTAATTCTTGAGAATTGGAATTAATTTTACATAAATTCATACTCGCGTGTTTCAAAATATCTACTGCATCAGATGTTATTCTATAAGCATTCTTAAAAGTATCTATCCCGTAGAACAGATCATCAACATAAAGGGATGTTTAACACGTTAACACATTCAGGATTTACATTTATATATATTTTTAAGATGATTTTTAATAGTCGCTGCTAAAATAAATGGACTGCTAGTAACTCCAAAAGGCAAACGTTGCATATTCATTACTTTAAAATCCTCGCTACCTTTTAAATCAAACTAAAGAAATTTTAAATATTTACGATCTTCCTGCGCAATACTAATATTTAAAAACGCCTTCTCAATATCACCTCAAAACGCGATTTCATATTTTCGAAATTTAAGTATTATATGCAATAAATCTGGTATTAGATTAGGTCCACTAAATAATAAATCATTTAGAGATTTTGAATTTTTTCCTTTCGAGGAAGCATCAAATACAATTCTAACGCGAGAGGTTTCCTTTTCAGGTCTAATTACAGCCTGATGGGGCATAAAATAACCCGAAAATAAAGAATTATCACTGCATTCTTCTACAATACCATTTTTCAATTATTCATCAATTATTCTTTTATATTCCTTACAAATATCTTTATTTTTATTTAATTTAATTTTTAAGTTAGCTTTTAGCGGTTTCAAAATTGCAATCTAATTCTTCAGGATTTGACTTCCAAGGTAATTTAATTTCGTATCTATTACCCCTATAGGTCAAATTATTTTCAAAATTATCAAGAAATTTTTTATCCGAAAGCGAGAGATTTTCACATTCATTGTTTTATACCAATAGAATCTAGTTCCCCAAACAGTTCAAGTCGTTCATTACAGCTACATTTTTCATCACCGCTATAGTCTGAGAACAGTTTTGCTCCCCGTGACGCAATAAATTAGCACCTGCAACCACCCATCCAAAAACACTGTTTATGGCAAAAAGCCCCTTTTCGATGGAGACTTTTTCGGGAAGAATACACTCCCAAAACAGGTCAGACCCTAACAAAACATCAATGCTTGATGTTTCGTCATCCCTACAAGAGTCAGCCAGCTGCAATTTCCGTTCGGACATAAATTGTGCAACATGTTTGTCAACACCGCGTACCAGCGCACCCTATATCCGTAGTATCACAAGGGCTTCGACCCTCTTACAAAAACAAGTGGATTTCTCTCTTAAGTGTCAGCGGCGTATATATACGTCTTTCCGAAGTACGTTCTTTTCTGTGCAGTGCAAATTATTCCGACGGCTTTGGAATGCAATCAAAGGACTTTGACAGTGTTTGAGAGGATTTCTTTATTTATTTCTTTTCTCTCCCCCCCCCCAATACATCACATGCCAGCGCCAATGTGGAGAACGGAGGCATTGGGAAGCGAATCGCGTGACTTTTAATCAGCACTGAAGGGATTATTTATAAATTGTACAAATTATCAAGATAAGTGTTAATTTCTGTATATCATTTTATGTGTGGCAAATCCATGATGTCACTCGTGATTATTAACTTTGCTCCTAAATTAAATCTATATATATGAAGGAGAAATGCGACTGACTGACTGACTAATCACGATATCTTCGGAACTATTCAACCTATGGACTTGAAATTTGGTAGACATGTTCCTTTCATGGAGTAGAGATCCGCTAAGAACGGATTTTGCGAAATTCGAACCGCAAGAGGCATTACGGGGGTTAATGGGCAATATAAATAAATTTTTTCAATTTTTAAACTACTCAGTGTACAATCTTGCAATTGGGTAAGCAGATTCCTTTCATAGAGTAGAGATCCACTACAAAATGAGTTTAATGGTAATAGACCCCAAGTGGCGTTACGGGGGCTTTATAGATAATTATTTCCATTTTTAAACTATTACACGCTCAATCTTTAAATTTGATAGAGATCAGCTTCAAGCTGGGTTTTGGGGAAACAGCGCCCCAAGTGGCGTTGCGGGGGATTAAAGGGGGGGGGGTAAAAGATAAATATTTCTTTTTTTAAACTACTTGACCTACCTGCTTGAAAATTGGAAGGCATGTTTCTTTCATGGAATAAATATCCACTACAAAATGGATTTTGGTAAAATTGCCCCTCAAGCGGTGTTGCGGGGAGGGGGGTTAAGGGGAGATATAAATAATTATTTCGATTTTTAAACTAAGACACACAGTCTTGAAATTTGGCAAGCAGATTCCTCTCATAGGGTAGAGATTTGCTACAAAATGGGTTTCATGAAAATCGTCCCCCAAGGGGCGTTGCGGCGGCTCAATTAGCATTACAGATATCCCCCCCCCTTTTTAATTTATTAGTTTCACAGTCTTCAAATTTGGTAAGCAGATTTCTTTCATTGAGTACAGTTACCAAAATGTGTTGCCTCTCATGCAATGGCTCCCAGGAGCCATTTTGTAACAAGACAATGCTCAGAGTCGCACTTCAAGGGTGTCACAAAACTGTCTCCGTAGTGTTACTACCTTATTGGCCTTCCCGATCTCCAGATTTGTCTCCAATCGAGCATATCCGGGATCATTCAGGACGGCGAGTTAGGCATCCCACGAGTTTGAACGAACTAGAGGCAAGGTTACAACAAATGTGGAACGAAATGTCTCAAGACATCATACAGAATTTGTATGCCTCAATGCCCGATCGTATCGTATCGTGCATTCGTGCTAGAAGGGGTTCAACAGGGTATTAAATCCACCGTTCTTTTGCCTTTTTCTCTGAAATAAATTATTCTTTTTCTTTCATTTTCTAATAATGTGAAAGTAGTCATTAGGTATGTAAAATTTCGTTTAATTTTGACGCCTCCTTTTTGGTAAGCTAATTTTTTTCTCCGTGTGTTTATTTCTTTTTAACTAATTGTAATATCGGAACAAAGATGGTCAAATCGGCTACCTCGAATCATTCGCGATCTTTTAGTACCTTCGGCGAGTTTCTGCGCCGTGCGGTTCGTGAGATAGACGCACATATATACTTAGATACGTTTGTTTACTTACGAATTTTAATAGTGTAGATCAAACTTTTTTAAGAAAAATGGATTTAATAGAATTTTTTTCTTTTATACCGAATTTGAGATGTGAATAAATTGGATTTTTGGTCAGTTTTTTAATATATTTAAGACATAATTTTATGTTTGAAATATCACATCCCTAGTTTAAATGAAGGATTTTAAAATGTCTGAAAACTTCATTGCGTCCATATGAAAGCCTTCTTTGGTTATTTTTTTATGTTTCTTGATATTTACATTAATAAATATTCTATAATTATTAACAGTTATGAATTTTGATGAAACTGTAAATATTTTTATATATATTTACTTGAATTCTGTAGATAAATTTACCTATTTAAGTAATGAAGAAAATCAGTGGTGAGAGTATATTTTGAAATTATCAATTATAATTAATTTTGATAAGCATTTGTAGCCACCTGTTTAATATTTTAAATTATGCATTCATGTATCATAATTGAGTGGCTGAATATCGTGAAAAAGAAATTCTAAATGAAAAGTACCAAATTTAATTTGTTTTATTTGCGTATTAAAATAAATCTTCATTGATTATTTGTTTAATTATGCTTAAAAAAAGTTGGTGAATATGATGATCTAGAATTGATTCTGTTTAATAAATTAATAGTTTTTTCTTTAGCTAAGTTTGGCTTTTCATACTCATTAACTGTTGAAAAAAAAATAATTTTCTAAGAATTGTATTGATCAATGTAGGTTTACTCAATAAATAAGTTTGAAAATTTTTGTATTTTTTAGGTTATTTTATACTGGGTATTTTGAAGGGGGGGGGAGGAGTTATAATTGTGTTAAAAGATAATTAGCAAAGATATTTTTATCAAAAAGAAAACGTACTTTTAACTAGTTCGTTTTTTGAACTAAAATTAACAATTTATAGCATTCAGTCTTGTGGTTTTACGAAATGGCTTCGTCAATGTACAGTAATGTTCCTAAAGGGATCCATGACAGTTGCAGGATTTTCTAACAACGGCAAATTAAAAATCGAAAAAGAATCGCCAGTAAATCCAAAATTATTTCACTCTACTATCAGCAGAATATTTTAGAGACAATATTTCCAGAAGAAATTCCTTTATATGGAAAGAATATTGATAAAGTTGTGCTTCATACCACCGACCGAAGCCTCTAGTCCCATGTCCAAGTCACTTATCACTTAATTAGAAAAATCAGAAAAATGAATAAAGTGTATCCCATGTGATGAAATACATGTAAAATTACCCTACACTTCTGCACCACCAATTAACCTAAAAATAAAATATTTTGCAATAAGGCTAAACACTACAGAGATCTAACCCACCATAATATTTTCCCCTTTCAAATGTGGATTATTGATTGTCATTGCATACATAGTACATTTCCCATCACCTGGTGCCACCTTTTGGTGTGGCACATTATAGATCAGAGGTTCCCAACCTTTACTCGTGTATATTTCAATGCCGCCCCCTTTTCTATTGAATATCTTTTGATACTACCCCTTCCCATTCTAGAAAAATAAGTGTGTACATTATACATGGTAAAAAAATAAGAGTTAAATTTTAAAAAGTATTCTATTACTAATAGAATATATATTTAAAATTTTTTTTCTTTCTAAAGCCTCAATTATTTGACTTGCAAATCTGAAATATCTATTGCCACAAATATACTTGTGTAACATGATACATTAATCATAGATAGGTTATTGTTCGAATTGAAACGTTACGGTGAGTGTGAATTTCTTCATTTAAAAGATTGGAATAAAACTTTTAGATTATGTTATAAAGACAGGCAGGGATTTCGATGATACAAAGTAATTCATAACAAACTATTGCTTTCAAAATAAATATAAATTGACAATTTAAGCCTTCCAAGAATCACGCTTTAATTCCCGGTAACATATTTATGTTTCTTGGATAATATACGTAATGAAATGCAGTGGACGAAGTATTTTCCCTACTGCTCACAGACAAAGACAAGACGTGCACTACATGAATTAAAATGCACTACATCATTCAATTTAATGTAGGACTGAATGTAATGTAATATTTAAGCTTTTCCTCCACTTCCCAAACTACCTAAATTTGTGAATTTTCGTGCATGTGATATTAAAATGATTTAAATACATACAATCAACATGAGGTAAACAGTGTGACGTGTGTGCGTCCCCCCCCCTTGAGACATCTGGGACTTGCTTCCCACGGCCGGGTCAGTTTTAGAAGAATGATGACCACACGTGCAAAACCACCTGCAGTCGCTAATATACTGAGACGGACGTGTCTTAATTAGCCCCTGCAACCTTTGACCCGAGGGAAGCATTTCGCCGCCACCGGATGTGGGGGTGAAAGGGGACGCGCGGACGTCGGTCAACCGCGGAGGGGGAGAACAGCGGAAACTTCGCATGGAACGGACATCAACAAGATCCCTCCCTCACAAAATTATTTTGGACTCTAAAATCATCTCATAGTGAAAACTTGTATATTAATGTAAATAATAGCTGTGACAATTAAACTAAATTATTATATTTCAAACACGCTACCATTATTGAATCAAACGTCACAGCATTAACGAAAGTGGTGGCAGCGGTGGGATTGTGTAATGTAAGAAAGCATTGTTTTTCTTGAAAGTATTTTTTGCATTTAGGAATGAACTAATTTGCTATTGATATGCTACCCGCTACAGGCCCATTTGAAACGATTAAAATCGTGCCAAATAGGCCTTGACGGAAAATAGTTTTTTTTATCCAAAAAGCCCGCCTAGCACTAATAAAACAAGTTGTAAGAAAATTAAATGAGACTTGATAAAGCACAGATGAGGACTGTAGAAAAACAGCCTTTTAAAAGATTTAAAAACTGCTGAAAATATTACAATGATGAAGAAATTAAATATGCGGAATTTCAAAACGCCAAAAGAAAAGAAAAAAATGTAAAAATAAGGAACGCGGTAAAATTTTAAAAAGTAATAATAATTTGTAGCCAAAGGAAGAACTAAGCACTGAAAAAGCGATGAGTCATTGTGGAATGTGAGAAAAATTATGAAATAATTTTTATTATAAGAAAAGCATCGGAAATTTGCTATCAATAAAAAAAAAATCCTGCCTGACAGAATTATTAATATGTGTGTGGAAGTAAGATCCACACAAAAAAAATCCAGGAGTCCAATTTATTATTTTTTAAGAAACAATTCTTATAGCTTCACCACATTTCATTCAGGCCAAAATCTAAAAATTCCTAAGTTTAAAAAAAAAGTAATTCGATCAGTTAGAAAATAATGTTTACCAAACGTACGAATTTGATAAACCTATTAGTCCGTAATGTTTATAAACACTGAATCCTCATACTCTTTTACAAAATGTGATCCTAGTAATCACCAATAATTTCTGAAACATTCATTATCCAACAGAAAGAAATCACAAAAATAGAACTTGAAACTATAATAATAGCATCCAGTATATAGAAATGTTTAAATTTCTTAAAAAATCGAATCACTTGAAACTAAGTTAACCTTCATTAAAAATAAAGCAAAGCATAACGATCATATACGTTAACATGATAGAAAACGCAGTGCCAAATTATAAAAATCGAAGTAACCATATTGTAATATTATCGTCGAACTAAGAGAAAATTTGAAACAATTTGGAGGGGGAAACGTACCGATATATAAATACAGTACTTCTCAAACTTTAAATGTTTGAGACCCCATTTTCAATCATAATTTTCATCGCGCCTCCCTTCCGTAAATAATCGATCTACTACCTCAATATTACTTTACACGGTAGATATATAACTATTGGCCACTTAACCTCTTTAAATATCGAACTAATATGAAGGTGACAATACCTGAACTGTAGGCTTAATCCTTCAAATATCACCTTCCTGTCTTGAATCTCTCCCGCGGACTTTCTAACCTTTTACGGTATTCTTCTCTTTCAAACTCACTTGTCACCTTTAGTTAACTAACTTACTAACCTACTTTATACTATCTATCTCTTTAGTAAGCAAACCTGAATTATGTGTAAGAAACTTAATTTGCACATCACGTCTTCTCTTAGAGAAGATTGATAACTTTTAATAGCCCCAAAGATTTCCCAAGAGAGTGTAAGGACGCGTATAGATCCGTCACAATTTCTATACTATATATATAATTATTATATATTTTAAATTATTTTCTTTACAGGAACATAAGGAAATGTTTATGCTTTCTTTTATATGTGTATTCATTTCTTTGATAAAAAGGATTGATAAATGCAAATTAAGCCTTTTTAATGGATCTTTTGCTCTTGTATGCATGTAAGAATACTTGAGATGTTTCTTACTTTCATACCTAACTATGTATTTCGTAAATTTCTTTTATTAATTCCAAAGATCAAAAAGAGTTACGGGGTGTTATTAATAAAAAAAATCCTTTTCATCAGCTATTAGATCTACAGACTTAAAATCTAACAAGTATGGTTTTGTGTGTGTGTGTTCAGCTGAGATATGCAAAAAACTTTTTTTTTGTTGTTTAATTTGCAATTCACGTAAAATTAACCTTCGATCTGTATTGTTTAATTTTAAATTCACCCGTGCGAAGAATGGTATACACCAGCTAATATATATATATATTAGACTTTTGAATTTGGTGGGTGATAAAGTTCAGTGAGTTACTTTGAGAGATATTTTCTATCTTCCTATTGAGAAGTGATTTATTTAACTGAAAAAGAAATTTCCTCATCTGTTGTTAGGTAAGCTATCAATGTGTATTGCATTTGAAAATTTTATTTAAAATGTGACAGATTTTTGGGAAATACTGTCTGTTGCCAAATGTCTCTACGTACAACTTTTTTCAAAATAAATACTCAATATAATTACCTGTAAGCTTTTAAGTAACCTATGATTACATTTCTGTAAAAAACGATTTTTAAAAGCTCAAAAAAAAAAAACCGTACTTAAAGGGAACTTTCTTGTCTGACTTGTTGGGGCACCCCACACCAAAATTTATAAGCATTTACCTTATGAATTGGTTTCTTATATTTAATTTGATATTTTACCTTCGCTACTGAAACTGTATGTCTTATATATAATGTTGTGACAAGAACATTTTAATTTTTTTTAATATAATAAATGATTGGCACAGTATAGCCGGAATTGGCTCTTGTGCCAAAAAAAACCCTGCATTCACTCACCCGTTCGAGTGATGTGGTAGTTTGGAGAAGGGGTGCCAGCTCAAATGACTTCCTCGTCGCTTGACAATGATCAAAATACGAAGGCCGTCACCTGTAGACCCTCTTGTTGCTTCATAGTGTAACATTAATAAACTCTTATCCTCCTTGATAATGAAGGGAAAATGTATGTTGTAAAAATATGTTAGATAAATTATGAATTGTGAAAGAAAGATATCTATTTGGAGTTTTAATAGCATGCAAACACTAAAATAGCATAAGTAGAATAATCAAATTTATTTAAATATGACTTTTGAGTTGATAATGCATTTTGGATATACACACATAATCAGTATTTACATACATCAATTTAGATCATAAATAACTAGTTGCGTATACTTTTTTATATGAAATAAAAATACACATACACATAAATAAATATATTACATCACACATAACTACTTTATACATTATAATAATTACAAAATTTACATATATTACAAAAGCAGAAGTATTATTATACATTTAGCTCCCTCCCCAAAATCAATGCAGGTATAAAAAAATATAAACAAAATAAATGGTACACGAAAAAATTCCTTTGGATTCTACACTTAATATTTATATTATTTACATATACTTTTTATAAATGCATTACAGCAAACATAACTAATTTATATACATTTTAATTACAAAGCAGGATATAGTTATAGATTCAACTCAGCCATAAACTAAGGCAAATAAAAATAAAAAATAAATGACAGAAGAAAAAAATATGCCTTATATTCTGGATTCTACTTTTAAGTTTTTGAAAAAAGATCTATCAATTAAAGATTTTGAAATAGTATTAATGCAAAGTATTTTTATGCAAAAATCATCTTTATTTATATGCACTGCTCAAAAAAATTAAGTGAGCACGCAAAAAAATTAAAACACCTTTGTAGATGATAGAACTGGTGAATGAACTTCCTTTGAGCGGGAAAGCGGACAGGTGAAATAACAGAACGTGGCGAAGATGTTGGAGTTGTTTCAATTGTAAACAGAGTTACCTGTTAATCAGCATTTACCGTTTTTTAAAGTGCTTAATCGACTGACATCTTTAAAGCAATTAGAGAAAAAAGTATTAAGTTTTCAAAAAAAAAAAAATAGTATTTTTTGATAGATTCCTAAAAAAGCCTTTTTAATAAGTTTTTTTTTTTTTTTGTATGCTAAGATTTAATGAACAAATTTTTTTTTAAATCTAATTTTTACAACAAAAAAAATATTTACGTGAAATTACAGCAATATTTCTGAAAAAGTATTCCGAATGTTGGATACCTCAGAAAGGAAAAAAAAGAAAATCAGCTTAGTAACTCATGGTACACGCTAGATAAAAAAAATTATTCATATATATGTTTGTTTTTATAAACATATACGACTATTCTTATTTAAGAAGTTTATATATATAAATCTAGAGGAGCAAGCAAAAACAATAGGAATGATATAAATGTTCCCATACAAAGAATTAAAAACATGAAATGCTTCAGGGTAACAATTTGGTCCTGCTCTTTCCTGAAAGAATATTTCGTTATTTCAAGGTGGCCCTTTCTCACCAAACATCTGGCGAGACAATCTAAATTGAATCGGAACTCGCGTCTGTAAATAGTACTTGGCTGCAGTCACTTTGCATCCAATGTGGATGTTAAGCAGCCCCCTTTCATCGAGATGCACGGTGTTTTGCTGTCAGTGCAATACTCGCCGTTGGCCGACAATGTATGCAAACCAACTGCGTAAATCCTTTTTTCGGATTGTTCGGACCCTTCGTCCTGTTGTCGAAAGAAACTCTCTTTGAATCTCGTCGCACTGGCTGTACTCTCGAGATGAGCTATAAACAGGATATACTGGCCATTATTTGCTTTGGTAACCAGTGGATGACCTCGCCCTGGACAACGTCGAACATGCCTTGCTTCTTAGAATCGATTCCACGTCTTACAACGACATTGCTGCTCCAACAGCAACTGCTATTCTTTGAGTTTGCACGGATTTCAGGCTCCAGATAGTACGCCAAGCCATTGAACTCGGTAGATCACGTATTTGTGACATTTTTCAGTCACCTTTTCTCAAAACAGAAGCCGAAACTCTGAATTTCAAAACAGAGACAACGAAAAAAACAACAGCATCTACAAAATAACGATTACTGCACTTGCATCCTTTTCTGGTTTTTGACTTCATGTCGCGAACCTGAGGTCGCTGATGAAGTTCGAGACACCGAATAATCAGCCATTATTATAAAATTAATAGTGTAAGATCAATAACTTTATTTTGTCAAATGTTTTTTTTAAATGTCATAAACCAAGGGACGGGTGAACTTAATCGCTATCCTAGATTTCCAAGATCAAGAATTAAATTAGTTATCTTGCTGACAATCCGAAGTACGAGGGGTGGTCAATAAGACCTTAGAAAACGATAGGATAATAATTTTTCAACACATAATCTTCTAGTTCGATACGCTTTATTAGACATCCCTGTAATTTTGTTCAGCCTTCAAAAAAGTAGGATTGTGAAGTGAGTGAATGAGTAGGGTTTTTTGCACAGGAGCCAATTTTAGCCAAACAACTTTTCAAATATTTAATGTATGATTGTGGAAGTACCTCGTTTGTTTGTACAATGACCTCCCCTTTTTAAGTGAACTGTTGTCCGCTGGGCCCTTTTAAATTTGGAAATAAAAATAAATCACTCAGAGCCAGTTATAGCGATTGAAATTGCGCATGTATGCACTCATGCATTGTCTTGGAGAAAGAGCTTTTTCCCTTTTAAATGAGGACGGTTTTCTTTTATTTCCTCATTCAACCGGCCTAACGACAAATAATACTATCCTGTAATTGTTCTTCCCATTCCCAAATAGTCAATGGGGTAAATTCAATGGGAATTCCATAACCGTAACCATATGTAGCCTTTTCCAGCTTATTTCACCGTCTTCGCCTTTTTCGGAGCCTTTACAATCCATTATTTCGACTGTTCATTCGTTTCTGGAGTGTAGTGGTGTATCCCAGTGCCATAGCGAAAACTATTAGCCCTTCCCATGAAAAATCAGGTTTTGGGCCCCACCCTTACAAATGATTGCAAAACCAAAACATCAGGCATTGGGCCTCCTAGAATCCTGCCCCTCCGCGATGCGGGGGCGTACGTTACGTCACTGGTGTATCCGTGTTTTGTCTACAGTTAATCTGTGCATAAATTCAGCCGGGGATTACGACGCGTGCTCTCCAAGTTCAAATGTTTAATCACCACATGCAAAATTCACTTTTCTCCATTTTCTTTCAAAAAACAAAACTTATTTTCTTCAACTGACAATAAAAACGAGATCAAAGCATGAATAGCTGAAACTTTTACAGATACCTAGAGAGAAATGGCGCTTACTAAAAACAGACCATTAGCAATGCTACCAGCGCCATCTCTTAGAATTCCTTGAGCACCCCTCCCTAAGTGCAGTAGTCAGGCTTCATTGATTTTACTTGATGAATCGGATTAACGATCCTCTTCTCTCATAACTCTAAAGACTTCAGATATTAACCAGGATATGATCTAACTTCTACAGCAGCCTAACAAGCACACAACAACTACACTTTCTCTAGAGTTTAAATAACACTCAAAATAATTTAAATGACGGTTTCTCCACGGGAAGCGATTTTTTTTCCAGAAAGGTACAACCTGGAATTCTGGCTTGCTGTTGTCCTTCCAATAAGTATCCTCTGGAGAAGACCAACCGGAACACGTATCCTTTTATGGGGTTTCCTAAAGCAATGAGGCACTGACACCCACCTCTACAGGAGGATCTTCTGGTTCCACCTTTCTGTCACAAGCTTTCTTTTCAAGAACTGAATCCGGAATTCCTTGTCGCCGCTCTGCTACTTAGATTGTATGGCTGCCTCCTGGATTCCATTCAAGACCTTGCAGTAGATGATTCCACGAAGTGCCCCCCCCCCCACTTGAAAGAGCTCTGCACCTGATGGGCAAAATTCGTCGCTGTTCCCAAAGCAAAAATATAGCTAATTACTCCAAACCAGTTTTCGGCTCCACCCGAAAGTTGACCCTTGAGATGCCCAAAAAATTGTTCTGCGCCTATTCGATAACATTTTCTTGTCCCTAAAGAATCATCTCGGGTAACACGTGAACACGCGAGGCAGCTGCTAACCAAGTGTGGGAGTAGTTGAGCCCCACAGTCGCGCCCCTAAGGTCGCTGGTGAAGTTTGAGACACTGAAAAATCAGCCATTATTATAAAATCAACAACTTTATGTTATCTACCAATTTATTTTCAAAAAATGTCACAAACCGAGGGAACGGTCAACTTAATCGCTATACAGTAAATTTATAAGAAAAATAATTGAATCACTCCTCTTGCTGACGATCCGAAGTAAAAACTCTAGTCAGTCTTGACTGGTATTACTTGATGAACCGGACTAAACATTTTATATTCACTAAAGACTTCAAATATTACCTAGGACAATCTAACTTCTATAGCAGCCTAACAACCACCTTCTACCCTCACTTCTGAGTTCAAATAGCACTCAAATTAACGTAAAAAAATCCTAGTTTCTCCACTGTTAACTGCTCATAAACAAACAACAGTGAGGAAATATTTTTTCTCAGAGGATTAAGTCACAAGCGCGGATAGGACCTGTCAGTCGTGAACATTTATTTGCATATGAAGTTATCTATTTTGTGCTACACTTTAGATTATGAATGTTTCGTTTTACGCTAGTGATCAGAAGAAATATTTGCGTAATTTCGTTAAATCCATGTGCTTCCCCAACCTTTTTTTGTGAGCAGTGTATTAATCCACACAAACATTTTTTTTATGAAGTTGGTTACACGTGGTTAGAATGCTAGTAAAAGTAAGGTGTATGAATGCCTTTCATGATGAATGAAGCAAAATATGGAAAAACGACAGATCTTTCAACATTTGAAAAAGTGCTTATTGTTGGCACTCGTTTAGCAAGGAACTCGATTCCGTATACAACAAATCTCACCGGCTTCTCAAAAGCAGCCATTCCAAAAGTTTTCGAAAGTTGGATAACTGTGCTCGAACCGCAGTAACTTCTAGGTAAGGATTGTGGGTTCTGATTCCAAGAGCGTGATTGGCGGCGTCTCCGACGAAATGTATGACAAAACAAGGACTCTACTGTACTTCAATTGACACAAATCATCAAACAAGGCTTTTAAAAACAGATTTCAGCTCGAACCATGCGCAGAGGATAGGAATGCATAGTCTTTTCTTGCATCTAATTTACAAGATCTAAAAAGCTGCATGCATGGTAATCCCTGGACATAAATGAGGCATGTACACTCAATGTTCAAGCGAATCAGTGTAATAAAATATTTATCTTGGATTTCTCATTCATTGGACAAGAAATGTATATAAAAACTATATGAATAATTTTGTTGGGTAAGTGCCCCAATTCAAAAGGAAGTAGGTCTTACACAAGAAATAAGCTTTATTCAGATCATAATACACAATGAATCAAAAGAGTAAAAGAGAGAAAAAAATCTGACAATAGACTTAAAATAGCTTAAAAAAGAATAAATAAAAATTGGAATTAAAGAGAAACCCAGACAAAAAGTTTGATCCTGGATGTCAAGTAGTATAAAAAAATTCAACAAAACTTGACCAAACGAGAAGAAAATGTAATATTTCCTCATGATCAAACGTTAATAGGCAAATGAACAGAAAAGATGAGCATGCAGAATGATAATGGCAACATCTCGAAAAAAGGTAAGAAAAAAAAGAAACTGTCGATTAATGACAAAATCAACACGAAGGTAAAATGGGATAAAATTCCAATTAAAAACAGCAGACGCTCGAAAAGTGGAGAGGGATCAAATTTCACAGAAAGACGTCAATAAGCATTCAATTCCCTAAGAGCAAACAGTGCGTAAGTGAATATTAACGTCTCACTTGAGGGCTTTTAGCGACGGACCTCGTCATTTTGAAAAATTATCAAGAGACGAGGGTGACACCTGATTCGGTATCTCTCCTAACTTCCTCACCAATGGGAGGAGGATTAAGGCTCGACATATTTAACGTGCATTAGCCCCCTCTGCACGGCGGGTCTTCAGTGGTACTAGGCTCGAACTCATGACACGCCGGTCACAAATCCGTTACCTTGACCACTAGGCTACCGCAGCCGGAGATGGCAAATAAAATTTGAGGAAGAACCACACCATGACTTACATCGGAGAATCTAAGCTTTCACTTGAGCCGGTTCCACAGTGACGCACACCCAGTCACCAAATGCAAGGATCAGAGACCCCCCTCCTACTTGCTGCACGTAAACGGGGCTCATACCAATCGAAGGGATCACAGCGCACATGCTCCCTGGTATGGATCCTCAGTGGACTCTGGAACTGTGCCATCAGCGCCCTGGTACAGCGTTCGTCAGAGGACTACTCCTGGGTAGCGAATACCTCCTTTCGGTCAAGGGATGGAGCCTCTAGAGGCGATGATTTCAGCAAGTAAAATATTTCAGATGCTATGAAAAAATATTAGGTTGGGGAAAAAGGAAATCCATTATATTTTTAGTAGATGGCTGTAGTGGTCGATATATCTCGTTAAGTATCGATCAAACCATTTCAGATTTATGATCGTTCGAAAGACGGCATTTCGCACTAAAAAAAATTCTTTTGCTTGGTCCATTCAATTGTGAGTTACAGGGTGTTTTAAAAATGGAAGTCAACAAAGATAAAATTCGGTACATTTTACAGTTTTTCTTTGATAAAGGTGAAAATGCAAGCCAGGCGGCTAAAATTGTGAGTGGTGTTTATGGTCCTGATACTGTAACAGCCAATTACGTGCAATTTTGGTTTCATTAATTCCGTTCAGGTATACTCGTCGTCGAAAAATTCAATAAAATCCCAGAAATAATTGAAGTTGACCGGCTTGTTAGAAGTCGTAGCATCGCCCAAGAGCTAAAGATCGACCATAAAACAGTTTTAAACCATTTGCACAAAGTTGGGTTCAAAAAGGTGCTTGATGTTTGGGTGCCACACCAATTGTCAAAAAACATGATGGATCAAATTTCCAGCTGCACAGCCAAACTGAATAAAATCGATCCTTTTCTTAAACGGATGGTGAGTGTGGATGAAAAATGGGTCACATAGACAACATTGTCCGAAAACGATTGTGGTCAAAGCAAGGTAAAGCAGGAAGGTTCTACTCTGCATTTGGTGGGACTGGAAAGGAATAATTTGTTATGAGTTCTTTCCATATGCCCCAACATTAAATTCGGATTCCTACGGTCAACAATTGAGCCGTTTAGAAGCTAACAATTGACAAGAATTGGCAAATAGGAATGGTGCTGTGTTCCATCAGGACATCGGTATTGATGCATCCACCCTATAGTTCGGATCTGGCACCAGCGATTGCCAAGTTTTTCTTGCATTACAAAGCTTTCTTAGTGATAAAAAAAATAATAACCGTTTTTCACAATATTTTCTTGACTCCAGTTTTTAGCCAATAAGGACCCAGACTTCTATGAGAGAAGCATTATGAAGCTACCTTTAAAATAATAACAAATTATACAACAAAATGATACATATTTTACCAACATTGGTAATTCGAAATATGTTGAATAAAGACTCGGAAGTTCACGTAAAAATAATGGATTTATTTTTCTCCAACCTAATATGTGCGTAATTTCGTTAAACCCATGTGTGCTTCCCTAATTTCTTCTGATAACTAATAGAAAACAAAACATGCATAGTTTTTAATGTTGCGGAATTAAGAAGGAAACTTCATATACTAATATAAAACAAGAAAAAGGAAATAAGTGAAGCAATCTTGATTTCGCAGAAAGTGGTCTCAGTGGTCGAATTCAAACTTATGGCTGTTCCTTTTGAGAAAAGGAGATTCGAAAATCTCACGACAGCATGATCTACTGCAGTACGTGGCTTTGTGTATTATCAGGAGACTGGAATACGGGAAAATACAAAAAACTTTCGCGAATGCTGTTCGAGTAGCAATGAGTGTCATTGTAAAACTGTGAAATCAATTCTAAAAAACAGGACATGTTCGATATCGGCCAAGACAAGGTCGTCTACGTGCTACCAAAGCAAATGACCGATATCTCCTGTTAACAACTCGTCCAGAGAGAACAGCCAATGGACGCAGATTCAAAGACAGTTTTTTCGGCAACAGGACGAAGGGTCCACAAGCCAAACAATCCGAAATAGGATTCATGCAATTGATCTGCATACATGTAGGTCAACGGCGAGTATTCCATTGACAGCAAGACACCGTGTGGCCCGAAGAAAGCGGGCTGCTTAACATCCAGATTGGATGCAAAGTGACTGCAGTCAAGTACTATTTACAGACGAATCCCTATTCAATTTAGAGCAGTGATACTCAACCTGCACCCCGCGGGTCGCATGTGGCCCAACGGCCTTTTCTGAGTGGGCCGGTCATGGCCCACTGCACTAAGAAAATTAGCTGGAAATTCTATAAATAAGCAATTATCAATTTGCTTTTTTTTATGGTAGAATGTAAGCAAAAGGCTAAAAGTAAATATTTTTTTTTCTGTTTCAGCGAAAGGTTAATACAGTATTAAAATAAAAGCCAAAAATGAATTTAATATTTCTATCAATTTTGCCGTGTCCAATGTTGCTTTAGTCTTATAGTATCTTTTTCCCCTTACCCTTATGTTGCGGTCCGCTTGAAATATCTACCATGTGATGAGGCCCGGCGGAAAAAAAGGTTGAGCACCCTGATTTAGAATGTCACACTAGATATGTTTTGGTATTGAGAGAAAGGGGCCGTTGTGAAATAATTAAATATTCATGCAGGAAAGATCACAAGACGAATTTGTGGTTTGATGCAATGGGCTGGAATCAGCATAGAATCTCGTTTGCATACCTTGGAGCCAGTGAGCCTAACGTCACGTTTGAAGCTCGCAGAGAAATAAAAAGAGGTACGAAATTGAGCTGTTTGCATACAGTAGAAGGCTGCATCCTATGGATCCTTGGAGTATTTAGGCATGTAAGTGTTTAAAATTATTTTCAAATTCAATTTAAAACTTTTTCTGTGTTTTTCTAAGGCATTTATGCGTTTGCAAAACTATCATACTTTGATGCATAAACTTACAGAATTATAACTCTACATATACCTTAAATGCTATTTTATATATTACATATTTGTAATTTTTAAAAATTTTAAAATGTACTTTTTATTTTTAAAAATATTTTATCTTTTCTATATCTAATCACCATCTAATAAGGATATATTTGACTTTATAAATCAAACCATTGCTATGTAATTAGAATTATTATTTCAGAAAATATCATGCCAGTCAGTAAACTACTATTTGTTTCTACAAAATTTTCTATATTTAGTGCTTATTATCTTTAAAATGCATGATTAATATATTTTAGACATTATGCATTTTTGAAACTTTATTCCTCATTATAAAATGTAAAGAATCAAATTATTTCATTTTAACTCTCAAAGAATTATTTCTAGTCGAATTCATATTTTGTGCTCGAAACATTTTACCACTTACCTGAGACCTCTTAAAAGTCTTAAAAGAAAATACAGACTATATTTCTGCATACCTTCTCCTCGCAATCAACCTACGCCTGTCAGATCTGTGGTGTCTGTAATCATCATTTAAATAAACAAAAAGAGCCTTGACTCATCCTGAATTCACTTATTTAGTTCCTAAGACATGGGAACATGGAGAATCAAAATCTCCATTCATTCCAGAATAAGAACTCTTCTCTTCTTTTTCTGTCAGCATCCCAATAGCATGATCGACAACAAAAACAGCTTCTCACTCATTCCGGGCCTATACTTCCAAACAATTAATCTTTCTCAAAAGACTTGATCAACAGAAACCTCCACTCCAAGGACGCACTTTGAATCAGGCTTGATAAAACCAGATTGTTTCAAGAGACTGGTTTCAGACAAAATGAAAAATTTGCTACCTCCTCTGGATGAGTCTCCTCCAACATATACTTCTACTCTGAAGCTACGTTCGGGATACATACCTCCTCTTTAGGGGAACTTTAAACCAACCAGTTTCCCAAACTGATATAGACTTTTCCTTCCTGCCTTTGTGGCTATCTTTGCCCTCTTTCCTGTATTACTCCATATCGGAGAATAAGGCCCCAGAGCACTGGCTCTTCAGAAGATTCCACCCGATCCACCGACTTCTTGTGTGGCTGCACAACTATCTATCAAATGAGTTTGGGCCTCATAACACCAAAGTAAATCTCACATGTGTTTCCAGGATCTTGTCTTCTAGCTGGAGTTGCACAGTACCATGCTGAAAATGTGCCTAGAGGTGCACTGGATTGCCCAACATCATGCCCTCACGACAAAAGATTCCCTTGCCACCAAACTAGTGGATTTTTATTATGGAGAGGGATGAGGCCCCATCTTCTCTAGGAGGAGAACCTACGGAGAACACTGTGCCACATTTAGACTTCTTCACCGAAAAGAAGCATGCTCCATTCTTGTAGGTCCATGACTGATTAAGCTCCACAATATCGGTCTTTCCTTTGATGTATTCAAAGAGATGCACCAGGCCAGCACTGGATGTAAGACAGTTCTGCAAGATATCTGTGGAATAGGAAATTTTCTGACACAGCAGCAAGGTCACAGCAAGCTGGAGGAGCCGCACCATCTATGTGTCGTTCTCTGATGCCAGTGAGTAATCCTGTGCAGATATCGATAGCCTGTACAACCTTTATGACCTTCTGGTGAGTACCAATTTGTTTGGAATGATTCCATAACGGAGACCTACTTTTTAGAGCCACTCCTGTTGAGACTGGCCAGTTCTAATTCTCATGTTCGCATTCTTTGAAGAATGTCTGAACGATTATGAGAATCATTCTCACGCAAACGGACTATTGCTTTATTTTAATGCAATATTCACAAAATTGAGTCAAAATTCTGTATGTTTGAATGGTCTCAACCGAGGCGTTCTGCAAAATTCCAACCTTTACAGCATCTTTCAACTAATGTGTACTATCACGTTCTTCGAAATACAAATACAAATTTAGTAGTTACTCCGGAGACATAAATTATGACTAGAAAACATGGCTGACTTTAATTTTGGACATGAGATACAAATAATTGTTCAAAAGGTACCAAGTCCCTGGATGCATATTTGCATTTGGTATAGGATAAGTAAAATACTATTCCTTAATTTATCGACTGATTTCAGGATAGACAAGTACTTGAATGGGTTTTAAATATTTTTGTGGTTTTTACAAAAGAGATTGTTATGATAAATCTTAACTAATTAGAACCTCTAACTTTATTCTAACTCTTAATTAATTTATCTGTTTTGATTGAAACTGAACCTCTGTCAAGTATTTTCTAGGTGATGGTAAAAGTCTATATGGGGTGTCATTAAAGTTTTCTAGATGAGAGGAACAATTAGTCTGTAAAGCTTGGCTTGATAAGTTCTAGATTAGTAAAGAGAGCGCTGCTGTGGATGATCGAACTCTTTTTCCCTCCTTTGTGATTCAGGGAATGAGAACGTGGTAGATGTCGGTTTCTTTCGAAGATTCTATGTCGCTAATCTAGGCAGATATGCATTTATAAAATAATAACAAGGTGAAATGCTGGTATATGTCAAAATACTGCTAAAATTTATTCATTATTGTGATTTTATAAAATTAAATATTTTAAAAAGTATTGTTAGTTAAATATTAGTATTTATTGAGGTATTGATTTAAACAAGCTTTTATAGTGGTTTCAGTATGCTGTTTTTAAAAAAAATACTCTGAATATGTCTCGAATACCTTAAATAAAATTCAAAATTATGTTGGATGTACCATCAGTTAATAATTGAATTTCTTTCAATTCCTACTATTAACTCATTCTTATACTTATCTTGTTCAAGTTCAATCTGTTATAAAATACTTATCTCCATCCTATCATTTTTAAATTTGTAGTAGATGACACTGATGTTAATACAGTTTCAAGACATCAATTAATTAAATTTTATTTAAATTTAAATTTATTAGCGTTATTTCGTCGTTGTTACATTAATCAATAGATGGCGCCAGCACGTTTTTCTAACTAAGGAATTGACGTTAATTTTTACATTAGTTGTTCTTGTTATTCATTTAAATGTTTGTATTTATAGTGTAAATTGTGACATAATTTTTTAAAAGCAAAGAAAATTAGGGGAGCAAGCAAAAGTGAAGAAACGACAGCATGATAGAACTCTATGCATGAGCATAAAGTGAGAGTGAGGAAAAAACTCTGATACAGAAAATTGAAGCAAAAACAATTTCGGGAAATTAGTTTTGGATGGTATAACGATAAGAAATGATGCTAACGGGACAACAATTTGGTTACATAAAGACAAAAACTGATTGTTTGATACTTATAGAGGATGTTAGATCTGGTCCTCAGCTTTTAAACTGCCTCACCTGTTAAGCATGGATGCGAGGAGATTAAGATTAATGGGAAATAGAGAGTGTACTTAAAGAGTGGAACAGCATCCTTCAGACAGTGAAGGTGCAGGATCCAAGCTAATCGTCCGAATGAGTCTCAACACCCTGGATAAGATTTAGGCCAGGAGAAATATCTGGCCATTCTATACGTTTATGTAGACTAATAGGAAATTCTCGCAAGACGAGTCTATATGATTTCAAAGCATTATCCGCATAATATATAAAAGAGGGAATCAGCAATGCATGTGCACTTAAGCTATGATATGGGCTTTAGGAGCAAGCTACTCACCTGATATCATACGGAATAGCATCTTAACAGCTCC
>BMAO01035127.1:0-49595 GCA_019973975.1 Trichonephila clavata
TATATATATTTATATATATATATATATATCTCTCTCTTGTAAAGAAAGTTTGACTATATATATATATGTATCTAAAAAATCAAAACACAAATAAATAAATAATAGGAAATTTTTAAAAAATCGTATTATATTTTGGTAAAATGATCATTATAATTCCTTGAAAAATGACTTTAATTTTTTTTCCTAATAAGACAACCAAAAAACTGCGTTTGATGAAAGATATTTTATCTCAACTCATTGTACTTATCTCTAAGAAAAATATCGTTAAAGATAAAAAAAAAGAACTAAAGTACTTAATAATTTTTAAAAGCACCAAACTGTATGTTCTGGATGGCCCCAAAGCACAGCTCCCAAATTCTGTACAGCTAGTTTCTTCGTTGGGAGTACATAAAAAATAACCAGATAACTGAACCTGTAAAATCCATAGCAAACCAGAAAAATATGAAAAGCAAAATATGTCGATGCAAAGAGAAAACACGTACTAGACACTTCAACCGCAGTATTTGCAAATATTTATAAAGACAGATCTTCAAACTGTCTGTCGTGCATATCGCGGCAGGCTTGAGTGCACCGTGGAATAGTTGAGTGCACACGTAACAGCAGCTCGGTGCCCACAAAAGAACATGCAGCATGGAAACGATCAACTAAGTCAATTTGTGTTGTCACTAGGTCTCGAAACACCAACTTCTTGAGCTTACATTGTAGGGAAAAAATCTAACGGTGTCAGATATGGCGATCATGGTAACCATAGAACTGGAGTCGCTACGTATTTTTGAACAGTCTAGATATGTCATTCTAATGTAATTACTTACAAGAGCAGAGAAACTCGCCGGCGCCCTATCATGAACCATCTTGCATCCTTACTCATTTATCACCATTTTTTACCTTATTTTCTCATAAACTGTGGGTAGCACAAGTACGGAACTTTGGGCATTTTTTATGTACTCCCAACAAAGTATCTGGTTCTGCATAGTTTGTGCGCCAATTTTAGGACACCCTGTATTTCATCACAACTAAATCAAAACTTTTCTACTTGTATATACCTTCAGGGGAAAAAATGAGCTCAAATAAGATGGAAAAATTTCTTGAATGACCAAAAATGAGCAAAAATGAGTTAGCAAAAATTTCTTTTTTCCTAACAAGAACAATCTCAGCTTGTCCTGTTCAAGATATGCTACTGATAATGAATGTCCTTGCTGGATTACTTACTTGTATAGGATGAGAATAGCATATTCGGATTTCAGTCAATTCTGTGATAATGTCATATCTGTGATGGGGATCACCTCAATAATGCCCTTCTGTTTTAAACTATTTAAATGTTTTTGACTATGCTTGGTGACTGGTTAAATCGTATTGCATTATATTGTGCTACTCATCGGCTTATCACCCAAAAGGACAGAGACGGGTATTGGATAAAGAAAAATAATTTTTTTATTTTTCTTTAGAAACTGTTAATGCAATTAATTTGTATCATAAGAATTATTATTTGTTTTTTTAAATTTATTCGGTGGCCTTAAGACAGTGCATGTTGCTTATGTTTTTAAAGTAAGCATCGCATTAAGTTCATTTATATTACTGAAGATATGTATATTATACACACTTTTGATATATATATATATATGTATATATATTACAAAAATATACAAAAAATAGTTATAAACCTAAGATAACTATAGTCATAATAGAATAGTCTTAGCCAAAGTAGTACTATAGCAAACTCCTGGACTTAGGAATTAGGATTGCAGGTTGAAAAAAAAGCTTTTCGGCCAGCCAACCTTCACCTGAATTTGCCAATAGACTGGGCCAAAGGGAAACCAAGAAAGTTACTAGAGAAGTTTAACTAATATTATAAGTAAAACCATAATCTATCTATATATATATAATTGTATATATAAACTGGTGTCCAAAAGTTAAGCATACTTGATAATTATGTGAATAAAGAAGGAACTGTAAATCAGAATAGCGGGAAACGTGATCTGCGAGTGTAAAATGGTTATAAAATAAGGAAGAAAATCAAAAGAATGATAATAATTAATTTTATTATCCAAAGTAGCAGTTTAAAAGAAAACTGAGCATAGCAAGGATCCACACTTTAAAGAAAAAATGAAAGAACACATTAAATAAAATACAGATGCTGCAGTTTAATAAGGCGTGTGGTCACCTCTGACAGCCAGGCACGCTGCACAGCGATTTACCATACTTGCTATGAGATGATGAATGAATTGTGGGTGGTTTCAAACGGTTTCAAGCTTCTTGGAGAGATCTCTTCAGTTCTGTAATGGAGCTTGATGGGGTGAAGGGGCTGCAATTTGTCTCCCGAGCGTATCCCATACATGCTCGATATATATATCAGGGGAGTTCGCAGGCCACGACATGCGCTGGATGTTTTCCGTTTCAAGGAAGTCATCAATCAGCACCACTCGGTGACATGGCACATTATCATCCATGAATATGAAGTCAGGACTGACAGCACCTCGAAACAAGCGAACATAAGGCTCAAGAACTTCGTCTATGTATCTTTGAGCAGTCACAGACCCCGTGTCAAAGAAATGGAGGTCTGTGCGGCCATCCATCATGATGGATGCCCATACCATTACTCCCCTTGATGGAAAATGATGTCTTTCCGTTATGTTTCTTGGTTCAAAACGTGTTCCACGTTCTCTCCATATCGTTACCCGCCGAGAATCACTACTCAGACTAAACCGGGACTCGTCACTTAACATCATATTGGCCCACTCTCCCACACTCCAATGTTAATATTTCAAACTCCAGTTCAAACGAGCGCGCTTATACGCAGACGTGAGTGTAATGCAAACTTCTGGTCTTCTGGCATAGAGGCCAGCATGAGTGAGTGTTCTGTAAACCGTTTGTCTCGAAATTCGTATTCCGGTGGCGACTGTGAGCGCCAACCCAGTGCTCTGGCAGTACTACCCTTCTGTCGTCGTGCACGTATTACCAGATATCGGTCTTGGCGAGGGCTTGTGACTCTTGGTCGACCTGATACTGGTTGTCTTTGAAACCTCTGCCACAGTCTTGAGATCACAGACTGGTCCACATTCAGAATTCGAGACACTTCGGTTTGTGATCGTGGGGATTCCAGGCATTCCAACGACTCTTCGTTTCGTAAACATGTCCAATTTGCGTCTTTGTGCCATCATTCACCTTGTTTGATGGTTAACAACGTTCCTTCGCACAGCAGTTGCACGAAACTTGTCTGAACTGCCTATGCTGCGTGAATCGGTTTCTCCGCTTTCCGACATGCGCCAGTGTTTCGCGCAGGACGTAGTCGACTGAAAAGTTTTGCTTAAACCCAGTGTTTTTTCTTCACCCAATTAATATCCGCAAGAAGTTTTGAATAACTTTACGAATATTTACTTCATGTTTTTATCATTTTACGATTTATGCTTAACTTTTGGACACAGTGTACTTGTATGTATACTTGTATGTTTATATATAATTGCATGTAAACTTGAAATGCCCGCTCATCTTTTCATTATTAGACTATGGAATAATGGAACAATATACAAATCAGAACAAAATACTTAAGTAAACAATTTTTAATGGATAAAGTTATAAAACAATTTAGGATATTGTATAAGCTTAAATTAGTAGCATACTTAATGAGTTTTAAATGTGCGAAAGAAAACTTTGTAGCCTAATATAAGACGCATAAAAATTCACTTAATATCAAAGTGTTATTTTCAAAGTAAAACCATCTCAGCCACTTAACTACTAGCATGTTCGTTCACAGTATAAACATCCCCTATATATTTACGATAGAAGTTTTCCACTCCCTACTCCTAGCTGTTTAATGAGCAATCAATGACTCCCTTAGAAAAGTTGAGAGTTCTGTGTACAATACGAGCAAGTAGTATGTTATCCTTTTTCTAACCCTAACCCAGTAACAGCGAAATGAGAGTGAATCGAATATTTCCTCATATATATATATATGACCGTTTGGATTCCTGGAAGCACTAAATCGATTCTGCTCGACTGGGTTGTAAAGCAGGACATTTTCAACTGCTAACCATGTCTATTTCACTGTCTGCCTCTTAAAGATATTTAGATTATTAGGTGGCATATTTTTTTGAAAAAAAATTTAATCTGCTAAAAGAATGTTGAACCTAAAGGAGAAAACCCTTGAGAATTGATATAAGAAAGTAATTTAAGTTTTAATGACTGAAAGGATCTTTTTTGATTGAAAGATGAGCTTTTTTTTAAAGGCACACAGTACTATTAAATTGACAAAAATTTGGTTAAAAAATCAAATCTAATTATTTTAGCCTGAATTATAAGTTTTATAATTTTCTACAAACTCACAAAATTTCAAAGCTCCAAGCTCTAAAAACGCAGAGTTCTGATAACGTTTACGTATGTTTTTATTTACATCCCAATGACAAATCAAAACTTTGAAGTGACTTACCTCGGAAAGATAAATAACTAGTTTGTCTTCATTTAAAATGCCAAGGCTTTTTTCTATCGTGCCTAATACTTGGAAATGTTTTTCACTTGTTACTAATAGTACATGGAATAAACGTTGGTGTGCATTTTTCAATAAAAGCAATACTTGTTTTTTAAAAAAAATAATTGAATGTAGAATTTTTTAAGGAATTTTCAATAAGCCTTCATAAAAAGGGTATTGTACGAATTCTAATCACGTTATCGCGAAACCCATACCAGTTTTCGTTATATATAGTTTGACGCACTTGTAAATCACAAGTTTCATATATGTATGTCAATTTTTGTAGGAGTATCATGTTAAAAAATTCACTTCATAAGTTTCAATTTTTTTCCCTTAAAAAATTAAATGGTTAGCTTTTTCTGAAATTTTGAGCACAAAACCTTTTTAACATCATACATACACATAAGAAGCAACGAAAAAAAATTATTAAAATCATCATATTAAAAAAAAAATTGTGAATAAATCGTAATAAGTCTCCTTAAATTTTTTTTCAGTCAATGATGTAAAATAATAAATGCTTATTTTTAAATAGTTCAGACTTAATAAGCATGGACATTAAACTTATAGCAGTGAAGAAAACAGAAGTTCTTGAATTATATAGGACATTTAGTAACATTTTTATGAACCGTAAAATCCGGTATAGAACGCCTAGATTTAACACAAGAAATAATATCGAAAGTATAGGGGTGCGTTATACACCGTGTATAAAAATCATAGCTTTAAAAGTAAAAAGAGAGATAAGTATAGGAGGGACTTCTACATGGGGGTATCGAAAAACTGTTTATTTATTTAAAACAAACGACATAATTTGTGAATTTAAAGTGCAGTAATTCTAGAAGTATACTACTTTTCTTTCAAACGGGTTGGGATAAATACCTCGAATAAATGATTTCAAAACTTAAAGAGTATTACACACGTACATTTTAGGTTTCTTCGTAAAAAAAGGGTGCTCATTCAATGTCGAATATAACTAAAAAGTATAGAAAATGCTGCTTGAAAGTATAGGCGTGCGTTATGCGCCTGATTTTAAGGTATATATTTTTATTATTATTTTTTTATCTTTTATAATTTAATCCTGAAACACAGGTCCAGCAAAGAGTGCCCCAGTTTTAGAGCAATTATTTTTAAATTTCAAAGGAACGACATGATTAAAATTAGGTTTCGATTTAGCCTCTTTTCTATTTTTTTTTATTCACTTGTAACCTCACAGAATAAGAAATGCAGATTTAACTTCTCTGGTCATGCTAAAATCAACAATGCATTCTTAATTTGAAGAAAACTCATTTGTGAAATCAACATGAAACACATCCATATTATACTTATATAAATTCATATAATTAGGAAAAAACTTGATTTCTCTAATAAATAAAGACGGACTCCGAATATGACTCTTATTCAATGAATTCTTCTCTTTTCCCGATTAAAATGAAGGTAAATACCCTTATTCAACAAATTATTAACCTCGAATTAACGAATTATTTCAACAGTTGAAATTTTTACTCTTCGTTTGTCTTAGAAAAAATTGGATTTTTTTTCCAACTTATATCCTTTTTGTCCGAATCCTTTTCACATTTTGCTCGTATGCTGCAAATTTCGACGGGGAATGCAGACCATTATTAGACTTTATTGGTGTAGATGAGTTATAAGTGAAACCTATATATATATTGTGTGAGTTTTGAAAACGGGAAATTCCTTTATTATTTTCATTTCACTCGTCAACACAGTAGCTAATTAAGATTATGTTACATTTGGTGTCGGTCTTTGCTACATTATCTTTGCAACTAAAGTTCAGGAAATGGTTGATTCGTCGAATTCAATAAATAGTGAAGTAAATATAGAGATTTTCAACCTCTTATCAAAACTGTTACATTTTCTAATGCTTTAACGTGTTTAGAATCTGTGAAAACATACCTCATGCATCGGAGGTATTAAATGATGTTGTATTTTCTGTGTTAAAAGAACTTTTTTGAGTCAGGAATCCAAAAGATTTCCAAACATCTATTAGTCACTACATTAAATTGTCCAATTAACTGGAGCATAATAATTCGCTAATAGTATTTTTAGCTGTTGAATAAAAAAAAGTGTAATTTCTAACAGGAAATGTTTTTTGGGCAGTTGCCTTAAAAATAATTTCTGAAAGGTAATGCAAATATAAGCTTCTACTAATCTCTTCATAACCCGATAAACGAATTTAACCCTGGTCTCACGATACAGAAAGTGTTTAGTCCGATGGACTTCATATAAATTTGGAGGGAGGTTGGAGTCTGACTGTATTTCAAGTATGAACTTATACTTCAGTCTAGACTGATCATATTTTATTTTTATTCCAGAAAGGATTGCAAATGATAAGACATGTTAATAATAAATTTTAATGACAACTGTAATCAATTCAGAAAAGTACAATATCGTGATTTTTTTAATAGTAGCTATTAGTTGCGACGTAGTTTATATTAGCTGTTTAAGCTATCGTAATCATTAAGTAGTATTTCCCTGTTATAATTCACTCCCGCTCTACTTTGATCAGTTATCTTAATTAGATTTATTGTGTCTGATTTATTTTATACAATAAAATAGTAATGTGAAATCATGTCTGTTGATTATTCAGTTTCACACTAAGTGTGCTAGACATGTTCAGATAAACAGAAGCATCCATTCTTTTTTATATTTTTACTCTAGTTATTTCAATCTTTTCATTATCTCCATTACTAATATTCTGTTGATCTTGTTATCTAGTCAATTGATATTCTTTTAATATTAATCATTAATTCATTTTTTTAAAAATTTAATATATATATAATTGGTTTTCATTCATATAATTTATTTATATTGAAAAATTTAATAAAAGATATAGCTGATCTGCGCAAATGTGTCAAGTTGTGATAATAATTTGGACATTCAGTGTATATAATGTACAATTTTCAAATGAAATATAAAACATAAATTTTTGGAAAATGTATATATTTCTTGATGAAATTTAATTACTTTAATGTTCGGCTTTCAACAGATCAACAATACTTGAACCTTAAATAGATTTTTAACTTTCTATTCGAATAGCAGCATTAAACTTACGATCTGATTAATGATAATTCCACATTAATTTTAATATTTTTACACAGTCAATATCTTTCATAATAAATAATACATTTTACAAACTTAAAAACGATTTTATCGGTGTTTCTTTTTATTTTAGCACAAAATAGATAACGAACAAAATGTGGCAAAAAATAAATTTGATCAAATCTTTTCTCTAGTTTAAAGGGACGCTGAAAAGAAGTAGGGTAAAAAATCCCTTTTGAAACTACAAATAATGAAGAAATAGGGAAAAAAATGTTTTAAAGATATTTCCATAAGTTAATCCTTGTAAATCAGAACCGTGATTTGTGAAGATTATGCTGAATCAAAAGTTTAATTTTTTTTATCTTATTTTCAAGCAGTTTCAGAACCGTCAAAGTTGCAATTTTAAGGGCTTATCTGTGAATAATGAAATCTGTTGGTACATTGATTTTACCGATAGCATACTTAAATCCCAGTTTTTTCTTTGGTTGATTTTAACTCGTTTTGACTTTAACGTGTACAGATGCGGATGAATTTGAATTCGTGCAATTTTAAAAAAAATGTACTTTTATCGACTGAATGAAATATATGTTTAGATTAATGTAAGCCGAGGTTAGACATCTAGAGGCCTCTAATGAGTGTTTTAGAGGCCTTCTAGGGCAGTATGAAAACCAAACAGTCAGAAAGTATTCTTTATATTTGGCCAACATATATTTATGAGTAATTTTTTTTTGTATAAATATCAACAATAGTAAATATAAATGTAAGTTGACTGTCAATAATTTGCAGTCTGTAATGATAATTCGAACAAAATAGAAAAATCCCACTCTTAAATTCAAAAAAAAAATCTAGAAAAGTTAGAATGTTGCATTCGCCTCATTAAACTGGTTATAAAGTTAAATATTATTTTCTGCTATTGATATGAAATGACATGTTTGTATAGAAAATAAATTGCATAAAACTGCCTCTATTTCATTTAACTTTTATTGATTGATTGATTTCTTATGGTACAATTTATACCTATGATGAGGTATACTAAACAAAGGAATGCAATCATTAAAGTGTGCACCTCTGGTATTCCCTGTAACCTCAACGAGGCCCACAAGCTAAAATAGTTGGACAAACCTGGTGCAGTCCATAGTTATTAATAAATTATACTCAATTAAACTTAAAATAACAATTCATGCCACTTTTTATAATATTTCAACTGCTTAGAAATATGTTCAGAACGACAATTAATGAACTAAGGACAGATTTTCTACTGAACAGTTTTCCATACTGCTAAAAATATTTAACAGCTTGACCGAGGTGATGTGATTACTTGAAATTGAATTACAAAGTTACTACTGCGTGAAATTTGGAAATTTTTGAAGAGTAAGGCTGGATCTTAAGATGCGTCTTCAATTATTGATTATATTTAAAAGGTAACGAAGTTCTGATAATTTTACGATACCCTTTAATCATGAACTTAATAGTGGAATAGTTGTACAAAATGATGAAAGCTGTTCAACTAAATGGACAAAGCTAAGCATCAAGTCCTTGAATGATGTGATATAAAAGTTTGGAGAAGATGGCAGTTTTAAGCTGTCATTCTTGTTATTTAATTATATTTCGAAATTAAATGATCTTTTGCTCAAAGACTTCGTGTAGTTTACGTGATATTAATTCAAAAAACTCTTAAAATACTGCACGTGGGTTTCGCTGAGTTTAAAAGGGATAGAACTAAATTTCGCTTTATATTATACAGTTTGAGCGATGGGTACATTCGTATTTTATCTTCCAAAAACGTCGTCAAATCTAAAGATGTCGCCAAATGCCGCAAAAAAGTATAAAATGGAAACTTTCCCAGGAACTTTTGAACTCAGCAATAATAAAAGATGATTGCATTTAGTGACATATTTGAATAAGTGGAATCTTTTCATTATGTTAAATTGGTCGATGGTATGATTGATATATAAGTATAGGGTGGTATGCTTACTAGTTTAGAAGAATCAGTAAAGGCAAAGTGAAAGACCTTATAGTTTTCATCGTATCATGTGGCCGTGGTAGCCCAGTGGTCAAAGTAACGGACTTGTGGCCGGCGTTTCAGGAGTTCAAGCTTAGTACCACTGATGACCTGCCTTGTAGGGGAGCGATGCATGTTAAATCTGTCGAGTGCTCGAACGTCCTCCGGTGGGTGTAGTGTGGTACTTATGAGAGGAGATACCAGCTCACTTGACCATGGTTCAAAATTACAAAGTCCGTCACTTATTGACGTGTCATATAATACCTTGTCTTGTACATTACACTTTTTTACGACTTCATTCCCCGAAAGGTTAACGAGAGCAACAGCTCTTTTAGAAGCTTATTGTTTAGTTTTGCGTTAGATTTCTCAGATTTCTGTTTTGTTTCATTAGCATGGTGTTTTGACAGTTTTGAATAGCCTTTTTCTGCTCCTCCTCCCCCTTGAGAAATTTAACTCATTTCCATTAGTTTGGAAACTATATTAACGCAGATCCCTAAACTTTAATTCATATGCATGCGTGATTATGTTATATTTTATTGCTGGTGTTTGATGAACGTATGTTTTGCAATAGAAATTTTACTTCATATATTTTCAGCTAAGCATGCTTAATTCGTTTTATATTTCCATCATGAATACAAAACTCATTGCATTAAGTGCAAGATGGTTAAATTATTATTACTAATATGTTAATTATATTAAATCCCGAGGTATTATAGTCACACAACATATATTTAAGAAATGTTTATATTACAAAAATGTTTTATGATTATTGCATTATCTACCGGTATCAATACAAATGTGAAATGTAATATAAAATAATTGCTAATGTTATACATTGTTCTTATTAAAATCCAATTTCTTATAAATTAAAAGAAGCTGCATATTTTAATTGTAAATGAATTAATATTTCGATAGAACTTTATTTAAATGCAAACATGAGGTTTTAATACGTATTTGCAAAACCAATTCTTTCAATTATTTTCTAAAATTTAAATTAAAATATAAACTGTAAAAATTGATTTTAGAAATATTTAATTATTTAATATTTAAGTTTAAATTTCCTTTTTACTCTTGAATCTTACTCTTTTTGCACGAAATAAAATAAATACTTTCTTTTAAATTTAACTTTATCAAATTGAGTTACTATTTTCCGCCATTAATTCCAGTGTATTCAGTTTTTATGACGTCATAAGAAGCAAACGATTTGGGTAGTTAAATGAACAATGTTATTTCTTTGTAATGCATTTTTAAGACATAAATGGTTGGAATAAAAACGAGAAAGATTAGAAATTCTAAGAAAGCAATTTTGCTAACAAAAATAAAAGATTATAATAAACTAAAAAAAAGAGCTGGATTTCATTTTTTAAATATACTTCATAAATAATTTACTTAGAAATTGAAAACAATTACCTTATCTTCAAATCAAATCGCTTTAAATATCTTGCAACAGTAGCAAATAATAATTTTTATTTTAGAATATTAATTCTGTAGTTTTTATTCGTTTTCTTAAAAAAAAAGACTAATCACGATAGAAAGTTCTATTAAAATATCAAAATTGGTATAAAAGGTTTCATTAGAAACAGTTTCAAAATAATCGAATTGCAAATAATCTTACAATTTGGAAGATTAACTTTACATTTTTTTTTTTTATTTATTCCTTTTTTCAAGATTGCTTTTCTTCTTAAGTGACCCATTTCTGTCGTAATGCAATTTACATTTTCGAAACTTAGGGATTTGTTTCAATTCTAACGTTGGGTCCAAATAAATTTCTGCGTTACTTTATTTTGAATTTTTATAGTATTATTGTCTGTCATATTTACTTAACTATTGAAGTTGAAAGGTGTCTTTTTACCGAGAAGCTCGTTTGTTCTTTCCACCTTAAAAGTGAGAATTTTGTTAAGTAAAAAGGAAAAAAAATGGAAGTAAAAAGAAAGTTATATTTCTTTAGGTAAAATTATCACTATAGTTTTATCTTTTATCTTTGTTAAATTAAACTGTAAAATGCATTACAATTTTATTTCCTTAAATTCTTTATTTCCTTATAAGACAACACAGAAAACTTCCTTTGAGGAAATAAATTATATATATATATATATATATATATATATATATATATATATGTAATGGCTTCTTCTAATTCTCCTTAACTGTACCCCGTCAAATTATTTTCTAGTTCTTTCGCCTCTGACTGTTATAATCTTAATCTAATTGTACGACCGCGTAATCTTAATCTTAATCTAATTGCTCCCGCTCATTTGCAGCCAATCACGACTCCTGTTATAAAAGAGTCGTACGACCTTCACCGCCACTATAAAAGCTCTGAACACACGGTTACGCGCGCTCTTTCGCTTCGCTTTTTGTCATCA
Organism: Trichonephila clavata; assembly: GCA_019973975.1. Taxonomy (NCBI): domain Eukaryota; kingdom Metazoa; phylum Arthropoda; class Arachnida; order Araneae; family Nephilidae; genus Trichonephila; species Trichonephila clavata. The sequence goes on from BMAO01035127.1 coordinate 11,888, forward strand.
TGTAGTCTGCCGCATCTAGTGTTTGTGTATTGTGTGTGTCTTTTTGTGATTATGTACATCTATGTGTCGTCCTTGTCTTACTTATATGTGTTCAAGAATAAACAAGTTTCTTCAATCACCTTACTGCCTTATCAATCTCATATAAAGAATCCATTCCAACAACATCGTCGTATTACAAAGAAATCATGTCAACGGCCATCGTATAACGAATACCTTTCAACGGCCAACGTCTATTACATATATATATATATACATTTATATATATATATATATATATATATATATATCAACTAATATTTCTTATTTATAAAAAATGCTCATTCAAGATGAAAACTAAAATAGTTAACTATTACTCTAAGCAGTAAATTATTTATATACGGACTATAATATTCAATTTTATTCAAAAATTAATATGATGTTATACATGTAATTACGGTAAACACAAAAAATTATACCTAATTATATTCATTACATTTAAATATATTATACATTACCTAACTATATTATACATTAGAATAATAAATTATACTACAAGACTAATGCCTTATCTACAAAAAAGGATTATTAAAAATATGTAATAAAAGACGCATGCCTTATCTACAAAAAAGGATTATTAAAAATATGTAATAAAAGACGCATGCATTATCTACAAAAAAGGATTATTAAAAATATGTAATAAGACGCATGCCTTATCTACAAAAAAGGTTAATTAAAAATATGTAATAAGACGCATGCCTTATCTACAAAAAAGGGTTATTTAAAATATGTAATAAGACGCATGCCTTATCTACAAAAAAGGGTTATTTAAAATATGTAATAAGACGCATGCCTTATCTACAAAAAAGGGTTATTTAAAATATGTAATAAAACACATGCTTTATCTACAAAAAATGATTATTAAAAATATATATAATAAGACGCATGCCTTATCTGCAAAAAAAAAGATTCTTAAAAAAATTTATAAGAAAAATATTCGAATCATTAAATAATTTTAGTTTGAGGGTAACAAAACTACATTTTATGTTGGTAGTCGTTCATGAACTATCAAAAGTCAGGAAATCTTTAAAGAAATAAATGATTTACTTTTTTTATAGACAAAGTATTTCAAAAAGTATTGCCAAAGGCCGTTTCATTATTGGATGTATATCGTGGTATTTGGGGATCTTTTTTTTTTGTTTTGACGATATTGGTCGATGGTATAAAATAAAATTTTTCCTTATTTAATTTGACGGTATCAGCTAGTAATCCTTTTTTATATATTTTAAATAGGTATCGTATTAAGGTCATTTAAATTACAACATATATATATTCTATCCAATTATGCCATAAATATTTTATTTTTAAGATGTTTATATTCTGAACCACATAAATTAACACTAGATTTACGGATTGAGCCGATTTGAATTATAAAAAATTTGACTATCTTAAATATGCTGTAACGTTATTAAATTACTCGATTGTGATGTCACGATGTAATAATTTGAACGAGCTACTTTTGTACCTTGTTTTTGGCAACGAGTTAAAAATGTGGTTGATAGAATACTTTTCAAATAAAATGCTGAATTAATGCTGTTCGTAGCAGTTTTGCGTTATTTTAGCATAAATTGGGTTCACGACTGACAATATATATAAAACTTTATTATTATTTTTTAAAAACTTACGTTGGTTTTTAGTGAGTTAATGAAATACATGTAAATGTTGATTCCTCCTCCAAGCAGGCCGCTTCATTTCACATTATCAATTGTGGTATACCAATTTTTACGGTTATAGCCAATTTGACTCATAGAATTATTTAACAGTTAATCGCATAATACATGAACTTTATTGCTCATATCAGGCCTGGCCAACAATGAAGTTGCACATGATTTGTGTTTCTCTTCACACACACATTTTGCATTAATTACATACAATATTTGTATTTATGGGAAAGCCATCTCATTTTTTTTCGCTACTCCGCTGCATTATTATTCACTACTGTTATCATTTCGATTTATACGTCGCGTGTTAGCGGTGCATTTTTAGTAAAATAAAATATAATTTATAATTTTAAGAAACTCATTAAGTATAAGAAAAATTTGATATCCAAACGCAGTTTTGTAATTTATTGGTAAAAGGTATTGAAATTATTTTATCCGGTTATGTAGGGTTGCTTTTGTGGGAAAGAATCGGAAAAGTTTTCTTTTATTGAAAAAACTAATTAAAATACAAAAATACCAATTGGATAATGAATCTGATTCAATTTATATAGCCAGTGGTCTTCAAACTGTGTTCCACGGAACCCTGGGGTTTCATACACGCAGTCACACACACACACACACACACACACGAGGAATACCCAGGAGTTTCCTCGAGCAACAATAAAAAAAATCAAAAATAATCTTATAAATAAGTATACAAAGTGGATTCACGTTCTCTAAAACGCTTATATACCCACAAAAATTTAAAGATCATCCCTGTCATTAAGAAACTGAAAATTGTACTCATACATAATAACTTTATTTCGGAATTTTTAAAATTTTTTTATTATAGTGTAATAAAGGAATATTTAAAGGTTTTATCTTTGTATTACTTACTACATTGGGAATATTTTATTGTTCCCGATCCCGAGTTAGACGAAATATTTTTATACTCGTTAGTACAAGGTGTTGCAAAACTAAACAGTTTTCAAATTTCTAATAGAATTATTACTACATTTGTGGAAAAACACCTGCAACATATCAACAGATTCAATGCTAAAATTCTAAATTTAATCAGAACAGATCCTATATAAATTTTGTGTTGTAAATTCTCTCTCATGTAAAATACACAGTATTTCTCACACAGCTATAAACATTTTAATGTCATTCAGAACAATGCGTAGGTAATAAATATTTCTTTACGTGAGACATGAATCTAGAAAAACAAAATGTAGAAACAAATGAAAATCAGAATATGTAATGATATTGCAGTTGCTCTCAATAGACCTAGAATTCGACGGTTTGTATAAAAAATGCAAACACATATCCCAATTATTAAACACAATGACTGGGTAGGTGACACTTGGATCACACAGATTGTTAGTAATAATAAAATATATTAAAAGTAGATTAACATTTTTAAAAGTAAATGCAACACTTTTTAACTGTCTTTACATTGATCTACTGTTAATTTACTTTAAATATTATTTTAAGGTCTCTTCTTCTAAGTAGGTGTGGAATAGGGTTCCACGAAAATACTCCCTAGTTCTAAGGGTTCCACGAAAGACCTTCTAGTTCTAGGAGTTCCTTGCGTTGAAAAAGTTTGAAGACCACTAATATAGACCAATGCGATAGCGAAATTGAATCAGAGGAGAAAGTCAATAAAATTGAATTTTTATGCATTGGAGATGAAGATTTTCGAAATATAGATCCTAGCAAAAAGAGAGCGAGGTTTATTATTTTTGATTTCTGAAACCGAAAGTGATTTAGACGCTATTGATACATCTTCTGATAAAGAAATTTCAGCCGGAAAAGCTACTGGAGGGACTTTATGGGAAACATTGAACAAAAAGACACCACTCAAGTAAATATTTCAAGAAAAGATTTTATTTTCCAATTGGCTGAATAGCTAAGAAGTAAATATAGAAAAAGAAGAAGTCGAGAAGACTTCCATTCCAATAACAAAAATTGATACTACTGACGCACGGAAGAATTGTCAAGTGCAATAGAAATAGATTTAAAAACCTTTGTGTTAATTGTAATATAAATGTTTGTAGGAAATGTATTTGAAAAACATAGTTAATGTATAAAAATGTTTTTAATGAATTTTTTTAGTAATAAATATTTTATTTAAATTGATTTTTGGAACTATTTCCTTTGCAAAAAACTTTAATTTTCTTGTATGAGTCAAATCGGCTCATTTCAGTAAAAATAGGTACATAGACAACATCCTTAAATATAGTGTTAAATTATATATAAAATGCTTCTTTTTGATTAAATTTTTAATATTTTACTTTTTAATAATTGAATGACTTATAAATCATATGAGAATACGCTAATTAAACAAATCTTGATTGATGAAATGTAAAGTAAATAACGCAGAAATAAATGCTTAAATTAGAAGCATAGCTAAGGAATAATAATTATTATGAAAAAGCTTTCTTGAAAGAAAGAATTATAGTCTAAGATGCATAAAAATTTACTTAATGTCAAAGTATTATTTTTAAAGTAAAACCATCTCAGCCACAAAACAACTAGCAATGTTCATTCACTGTATAAACATCCCCTATATATTTACGATAGAAGTTTTCCACTCCCTACTCCTAGCTGTTTAATGAGCAATCAAGGACTTCCTTAGAAAAGTTAAGAGTTCGGTGTACAATACGAGCAAGTAGTATTTTATCTTTTCCTAACCCAGTAACAGCGAAATGAGGGTGAATCGAATATTTTCTCATTCAGATATATCTGACCACTTGGATTCCTGGAAGCACTATATCGATTCGACTCGACTGGAATGTAAAGTAGGAAATTTTCAGGAAATAAGCTTTGCTCAAAAACTTTCTTGAAGATAGCAAGATTATTAGGGGGCATTTTTTTTAGTCGGCGAATAGTTTATGGACTCAAAAAAGAATTCCCCTTAACAGGATAGATAACAAAGGAATTTATAATTTAAACACAAATATGAAGCTTTTTTGAGGATTAGAAGGTCAGCTGTTATCTTTGATTTTTTCAATCCTTAATCTAAACTAATAAACGTATAAATTAAAATAATTAAGAAGCTTAGTGTTTATTGAAGAATAATAAAGGGCTGCTTAAAATAGAGATTTCAGTTGCATGCTTTATAAGAATTTGTATTATCGTACAATTCTCTTCTTTGAGCTGCTTTTATTCCGGTGTAAAATGCAATAAAACCAGGGTGGGCATTAAGTTGATCGCGATTGACCGGTGGACCGCCAAGATATTTTAGGGTGATCACCGTCACTAAGACATAATAATCATTCCTCCATACGAAAGTTCCAAGCTATCGCGTTTACTCGAATCTAAGCCTCAATCGATTTTAAACCGTGCCCCGAATTCAGAACAAGATTTTGCGAAAATTAAAAAATAGTCTAAAATGGGTATATCGAGATCCAATTTTACAAAATTAAAATAAATTTAAAATAAAAACTAACAAGAAGTGAATAATTAATTATTTTATCACTCTTATTAACTTTTAAATACATGATGCATGAAGCTGTATATAATTTGTCTAAATACCAATTCAACATTTTTTTTTTCTCTTTGATTCTAAACCACGCCCGATTTTCAGTAGCATTAAATTGGGAAAAAAGTGTGGCTTGTATTCAATTAAATACGGTATTTTAAAAGATACGGGAAAAAATCGAACCATAAGAGAAAATTTCGCTGAATAAAAGATGCACTTAGCTATTTTGAGGTAATTTTACGAAGAAAATTGAAAAACGCTCTTGATTCCAGGAAAAAGTTTGCTAAATATAGAAATTCGTAAAATAGATGTTCGTAAAATGGAGGTCTGATTATATGTATATTTTCTTTTAGCTCACGATACCTACGCCACTGGGTGGACCGCAACACCTTGAAAAAATTAAATGTAGCCCGTACCCTGGAAAAGTCTGCATATCCCTGCAATAAAATTACCTTGACAGTGCTTGTGAGAGATTCGCTTAAGGTATCCGACTGGTTGCGACAACTTTTTTTTTATTTATGAAATGTAGTTATGGGGATATTTTTGTTATTTTTAGTTTTGTCTAGTACATTTTAAGAAAAATATGCTAAAATTAAGAACAGAAAAAAAATTGTTATTACAAAAGTGGGAAAAAGTAGGTAAACATTTACAAATAAATAGCATAAACGCGACCCATTCTGTACAAAAGGTTTATGAAGTAATTTTCACTTTTATCATTCTAATGTGTTGTTATGTTATTTATTTTTGAAATGACCTTCAGGATAAGAGATATTTTCCTTTTTACAAAAACTAGAGCCCTTTATCTCAGTTATTATATGAAATTACATGTAAAAACCACATGAAACAATATAATTATTGCAGTGTTTATGGTTAAAACCAGAAGAAATTTGAACAGGAGTTTTCCGAAAAAAATAATTCATATACCTTAAGTTTGTTCTTTGTTAAATTTTCTTTTTATACAGACGTTTATTTGTTATGTATTAAATTTAAAAAAAAAATAAAAATCAGAAAAATATATATCTATTTTTTAAAAATTTCATTGTTTCCTATACATATGATATATTTATTGAAAAAAGCGCTAAAAGTTTGCTTCATAATTTGACGCATGATACGCCGGTCATCAGTCCGTTATCTTGGCCACCTATATTTGTGGAAAAATACCTGCAACATATCAACAAATTTGATGTTAAAACATCTAAATTTAAGCGCTAACAATTCCTAAATTTTATGTTGCAAATTCTTATGCAAAATACACAGTATTTCTCAAACAGCCGTAAACATTTTAATTCCTCCAGAACAATGTGTATAGTTAAAAAATATTTCTCAACGTGAGTAGCTACAAAAACAAAGTATAGAAACAAATGAAACTGAGGATAAATAATCTGATTGCAAATATATTCTTAACATATTTAGACTTCTACAAGTTATGTGAGCACATATACCAATTTCTAAACATAAGCATTGAGTAGGTGAGTAGCCGCAGATTAATCTTATTATTGATTAAATTACATTGAAAGTAAATTATTTTTTTTTAATAATAAATGAATTTTTTGTGTCTTTGTAAATCCAGCGTTTCTTAAACTGTGAGGCGTGGCCCCCTGGGGGGGGGCGTGACTACTCTGCAAGAGGGGCGCGAGCATATTGAAATGTCGAAAACAAAACATTATTTTAAAAGTATTAATTTACTGAATGTAAGCAAACAAAATACATTCTGAAATAATAAAAAAAATACACACTTACACTAAAAATCTTACACTTATAAATGCATCAGGGCTACACATTGTATTTTATACCTAATTTAACAATACCAAGGATAAGAAAAAGTTTAAAAACTAATTGTGCCCTCATGGAATTGTCATATATAAAATTATATACAAACTTTAACACTTATCTTTTTAACTTGTAAGGTTAATAATTAATACCTTAACTGCCGACTAAAAGTTACGTGATTCACTTCCCAATGCTGACCGTTTTCCACGTAGACACACGCATGTGATAGATTGTGGGGTGGGGAAGAAGAAAATAATCTGAAATAAGTAAATCCTTCGCAAACATTGTCAAAATCTTTTTATAATATACCAAAGACTTTGGAATAAATTTATGGAAAGTAGTGCATGAAAGATCGTTCTTCGGAAAGTCAAATATATACGCCCGGGAAAATTAACGCTTTGGCTGAGCGAAACGTTTATATACGCCGGTGGCACTTTAGAGATTGAAGTCGTATCGCGTAGTTTTGCGTCAAAGTATATTATTATTGAATTCAATTCATTGTTATTGTATGAGGGGATGATTAAATTATGATTGAATATTGGGTCGCGATTATTGAAACTTTGAGAAGCACTGAATAAATCTATTGTTTATCTACTTTAAATGTTTTTAGGTATATTTCTCTATGAGTGTATATAGAATAGAGTTCCACAAAAATACTTTACAGTTCTAGGGGTCCGCGAAAGCACCTTCTAGCTCTAGAGGTTATGTGAGTTGAAAAAGTTTCAAGGCCACTGACGTGTAGAAATATCCGAATTTAACAGTGAATAAAAACACTCTTTACTAAACAATGATGAGAAGGAGATAGCTGTGTAACAATTCCTTTCAACTCACATCACCATGTTTTAACCCTTTATCTACCGCATTATGATTTACTGTAATTTTTCCATGCAATATACTTTTTGAATTACTACATTGAAGATTAAAGGATATACACATTAACATAATACTCAACTTTAGAAAATTTCATCCGTTGTAGCTAATTAATTAATTAATGCTATTCAACTGTAAAATTAATATATACACTGTTCACTAAAAAAAAAGTCAAATCGTTTTCGAAGGTATTCATTAACATACAAAAAAATAAGTCAACTTTTGACAATAAGCACTTTTTCTGAATAAAAATGATAATCTTAGCAATCCGATCCAAATGTCAGCTGGAAACTCAATTTCTGCTACACAAGTATTCGCCTTCCCAGCTAAAATACCCTTTCATAGAACCCGTGGTGCCATATATATGGAAGAGTGGATTTAAAAGAATATTCCTGCTAAGTATCCTCAGAGTATTCGTAAAAATGGTTATTCTATGTAATTATAAAGTGAGTGGTACTTATAAGTACCATCAATAGATAAAATGTTAACAGAAATGTTTTCTTTTCAAACTGTTTGCACGCGACGATAAATGACTCAGCGTCGGTGGTGTCTATGTCGGAAAAAAGTGGAAGGTGTATAGTTCATGATAACATGATGAATTTTTTTTGGCAATAAAATTTCTGTGTGTAAAAAAATGACAAAATATACTTTAGGGACGTCTCTTGCAGGTTACACAATATATTACAGCAGTTGTTCCGAAACTTTCAATTTTTGCGATCCAACACTCAATCATAATTTTCATCTCCCCCTTCCCCTCCATACAATAGCAATGTATCGAATTCAATAACACTATAATTTGGCGCTAAATCTACAATATTACTTTTAACTCTTAAGTGCCACCAGCGTATAAAAAATTGACGCCCCGGATGTATATATACGTCTTTTCTACGATCTTCTCTGTGCACTGTTATCCATAAAATTATTCCGAAGGCTTTGGAATACAACGAAATGACCTTGACAGTGTTTTCAAAGTACTTGTTTATTTCAGAGGTTTTATGAGGCCACGGCGGCCGAGTGGTCTAGGCATCGGATCATGGCTAGCGTGTCATGAGTTCGATCCTAGTACCACTTAAGATCCGCCGTGTAGGGACGATGGATTTAAATCTGTCAAAGCTCAACGTCCTCCGTTGGTGTGTGTGGTAGTTAGGGAAGGGTGACAGCCCAGTGCCGTCCGCGTCACTTGACCATGGTTTTGAAATTATGCCGACCGTCGCCAAAAGCCCTCGTGTTGCTAATCAGTGCGACGTTAATACTCACTCATTCAGAGGTTTTACGTATTTATTCCCTTTTATTTCCCTCTCGCAATACATCACATATGCACGCCTACGTGGAAAACAGTGACATTGGGGATAAAATTACGTAACTTTTAATCGACAGTTAAGGGATTAATTGTAAACCGTTAAATTATCAAGAAAAGTGTTAATTTTTGAAAAAAAATTATACATGACAGGTCAATGGGGTCACTGGTAATTTTTAAAATTGCTTTTAACTTAGTATTGTTAAATTAATAATAAAATATATTGAAGAGTACTGATGCATTTATAAGTGTATTATATCAGGAATGTATTTTTTGTTTACTTTCTACAAATTAATGATTTTCTTAAATAGACTTTTGTTTTTGAATTTTCGATATGCTCACGCTACACAAATTGAGAAATGTTGTATTACAGCATTAAGAACACAAATAGATGCATTAGTTGGTGTTCCATGCTATGAAGAGACATGCCACCTCAAGTCCTGCAGTTTGCCTCAACGTGGCGAATGGTGTATTCCTGGGCGGAATGGTCGAAGTACGTCGGGATATTGTTTCTCCTGGTATGGCCACCCACCTTTGGCATGAAGGCCATTTCACTATTCCTAGACAAGAAATGCAGGTGAAAGTGCTAAGTCAGCCTTCTACCGCTTGGTGCTCCGGTCTTTGCTGATCACAGAAGTTGCACTTTTATCTCCATCTAAGACTTCTGCACTCTGTGAAACTCATTTCCGGAGTGACCACCTGTAAACTTCAAATTTAAGGATGAAAATAATGTCCTTCCTACTTGTGTTAGGTGTTCTGTCTGCCAGGCATCTCCAGAACACATTCATGACAGTCTGGCGCTTACAAAACAAGATATTTATGAAGACCCTCTAATGGTATCGGACTTTTTCAGAGTGAGTAAAATCATGGACTTTGCCTAGCTTGAATAGACATAGAGATTAACAACAACATCAAGAAACATGTGCTTGCTACAAGGGTCCTATAATTTCCAGCTTGCTGAAACATCTCTTAGCAAATATCTCCTTTATACATTTCTATATACGATTTCTCTTATAGATTTTTTTGTATGACAGATAAATTTTCCAACTTTTCCTATTTTAATAAGTGCATTACTGTTTAATGCAGTACTTCTCAAACTTTCAATTTGTTTGACTCAATTTTTAATCATAATTTTCATCGCACCCCCGATACAATGATAATGTATTGAATGCAATTAAAATATACTTTGACACTAAAGCTATAATACCAATTTAATTATAAACCATGCAAACTATCAAGATAATTATTGAATTTTGTACATGACAAGCCCATGATAGGCACTAGTAATTATTTAACTTGTTTTTAATTCTATATTCATAAACTAACTACCAAAAATATTGTGAAGTACTGATACATTTATAAGTATATTATATATGTGTAAATGAGTATTTTATTTTTTACTATGGAATCTATGTTGTTTTACTTCTTTTAATTAAATTAAATTTTTTTTAAATCTTTTATTTTCGACTTTTTAATAAGCTCGCGCTCCCCTCACAGGATATCATGCCCCTCTAGGGCATCGCACCCAACAGTTTGAGAAATGCTGGTTTAATGACATTTTGCGTCCATTGAATTTAATAATAATTTTATACTTGTGTATACATTTTAGTACAATTTTATCTATTTAAATAAACTTCCAATAGCATAGGAAATAAATAGGAAAGTAGGTGATTTAAAGTGAGGATGATTTGTTTTCATGGAGCCCAGCTTCTAAAAAGGTTGAAATAAATTGAATATCATGCGAAAGGAAGTTCCTTTTTGGCCGATAAATTGTCTATGCAAATAAGATATTTGCTGCTTCTCATCATAGACATGCATAACCTACCATCATGATTAACTTTCTAAAAATGGTGATTTGTCCGACTGGTTTGGTATTTTGAGAGAATTCCTGAGAGTATCTGAATTTTTTATTCGAACTATGAATTATTCAGTTTCTAACATTAAGGGGTGTATGTCTTAGGAGACCAGGAGCTCTAAATCGCTGCGATATTCAGAATTAGGTATTCGTCCCCCCCCCTTTTTATGGTGCCTTTTTATATTTTCGTTCCACCATTTTTAATCTGTACCTCCAGATTTACAACCAAACAGAACGCTTGAAACTTGTAATGATTTTTGCTCTTGCGGAAGTACAAAATATGATATAGGGTCATACTTTTAGTGTTTCCTCAAGTAAAGTAAAACATAACTGATTTTACAGATCTAAAAGGAATATTAAGGTACCCAAATACCCTAAAATTGTGAATTTTGCCAAAATTGACAAGTTTTTTAATGATTTTATTTTATACGCCATCTTATTAGATTTGTAAAAATATCAAGTTTATTATTTTCCGTTCATTAGAACAACAACTACAAGTGTTTTAGTAAAAGCAGAAGGCATTACTTTCAGCAAAATATCATACTTTAAAATGTGTTTTACTCGAAAAGTGTTTTTTTTAAATGCTTAAGACAGCGATTGCTCAAAAAGTTTTGAAAGCAATTAACTAAAATTTGTTGTGTATATTCTATATAACAGTAGACGTGTTTTAACTTTCAGATTTATCAATCGCTGTTTTATGGCAAAATTTACAGTCCCTTATGTGAATATAATCATTGTTTTTGCAAGCAATTTCAAGTGCTCTAGTTTTTGCTAAAACTAAAATATATCTTATCCTGAAAGTCATTTCAAGAATGAATAACATAGAAATACATCCGAACTGAAAAATTGTAAGTTTGTTTATAAAATTTTAGTACAGAATGGGCTGCGTTTATGTTACTTTTTGTCAAATTTGACCCATTTTTTACCATTTTAGTAAGAAATAATTTTTTTATCTTCTTAGTTTTAGCATATTCTTCTTAAAATGTACTAAACAAATCTAAAAACAACAAAAAATACCTATATCTCTGTTTCTTTTTCAAAAAAAGTTGTCGCAAGTAGTTGGATATCTTAAGTGCAATCGTCATATGTGTAGTAATGCATAATAATAAAATTTTTAAAATACTTGTACACTCGTAAACACTCTAAGAATTCTATAGTACAGCTTTATTTCTATAATTAGTATGGCTTCATGTTTTAGTAGAAGGAAAGATTAAAATTTATGCAAAACTATTTCAATAATCAGTCAATCTCAAGTTTATCACTTATAAATATTATCTAGTAAACATAATTTAAATATTTTCATCTGAAGTGGCTGTGATGATCTAGTTGCCATGGCCACAGACATGTAGGGCTTGATGTGAGTTCGAGCCTAGCACCTCTGAATACCAACCGTATAGAGGAGCTGATGCATGTTAAATTTATCGAGAGACTCGATTTCCATTGGCGTAGTGTATAATTTCGAAAAAGGTAGTCACAGTTCAGATGCCATCCTTGATTATGTTCAAAAGTACGAAGTCCGTTGCCAAATGCCTTTATGTTGCTTTATATTGCGTTGTCACTCCCACCTCAACAATGTTTCTAATATTGGAAGTTTTCTCATTGTATTGCAGACAGTAATGTTTATAAACTTAGAAAACTAGTTCAGCAATGTGAACTTTAAATATATAAATTTCCTCAATGCAATTACCAATTAGTATACGAGTCCAGAAACATTCATAGTTTACAGAACGAATAAGTATTATGTATTAAAAATTTTTATTGTATTTGTATATAATTGGAAATATATATACCATCCCCACACTTATAATGTAACTTGGTTGGTAGCTGTGGAAGTTAATATTATTTTCAGCTTGTGTAATAAAAGTGAATCAAGGCAATTTAATATAGTACTTTATGTATAGTTGCTCATGTCTTACAATTTTTTCATACATTTATTCTTCATTTTTCGACGGATAAAACGAAATTTTATGTGAATAAAAAACACACTTAATGCTTATCATGTGTTTTTATTTATTGCGTGTCTATCAACAATTGTTTAGTTTTAGTATTCCGTCTGGGTGGCACAGTTGGTTAGGAAATGGGCGTGTACGCCCAAGTTTGAGGGTCCGACCCAGTTATATTACTTAATATTTGTTTTTAAAATTAGTAATGAACGATTAACCCTAAGGAATGAAACGAAAATAAGAACTTAAAAATTTAGAACAAAGATCCTCAAACCCCGAGGGAGGGATGGTAACCCTACGTGGGTTGTGAAAATATATTAAAAGATCGAAAATATAAGATTACTTTTTTTAAAGTAAAAATATTAATTTACTGAAATGATGTAAAACAAAATGCATTTTAACATAATAAAAAATAAAATACACATTTACACTGGTATAATATACTTATAAATGTATCATTGCTGCGCAATGTAATTAATAATTAATTTATTAATACAAAATTAAGAACATATTTAATAATTACTATTAACTCCATGGGCTTGACATTTGCAAAGTTTTTTTCAATAAAAGTTTAATGTTAGAAATTGACACTTTAAGTTCCTTTTCTATACATAGCTGAGATATATATTTTGTCTTGAGTAAATAAATATCTAAATTAATTAAAATTTTATTGTAATCTGTTCTAATTTAAAAAATTGGGAAGAAAAAGTAACTTAATTTTATAAGTAACTTATATAAGATATCTATTACAAAAATTAAAGCCTATATACCAATTTAACCAGACACTTCTCGCACAGGGTGTGTCATACCCACCATCTAATTTTTTTCAACACTCTTTCTAAACCTTTTCTTTTTGAAAATGTATAGTTCCTCGTGTAGCTGACTAAAAGTTCATATCCTTTGAGGGCCTTAGCTTGTAGGCGAAAACTAAATGTATATTTTTGGATATCGCCTCTTCCGGTATGTCATACCCTGCGCGTGAATCAGCGTTACAGTTAGTTCTAAATGCATGAACAAGCTTTAAAATCTTTCTTATGTAATGGCATTATTGTAATTATGATAAAGAAATGTGTTTGAGTAATTTAATAGATACAGTATTTAACAAATGTAGTGCAACAGTATTTTCGGATGAAGAAAATCTCTTAACGGTTATGATGATGAAGAATCAAATGAGGAATTTTATAACAGCAAGTATGATTCCTCCACAGAAATCTATCCAGATTTAGAAAAGGGAGACACTGTTGAAAATAAATGTTTTATATGTAGAGACACAAAAACATTTGAGAAGAACGTAACTTTAAAGTAGATAATTGGTACACATTTTATCCACTTTCAAAGGAACTTTTGTGAGAAAAAAACTACTGCTGGAACAGTAAGAGAAAATATAAAAAGAAATTCCAAATTTTTGAATTTAAGGAATAGAGAAGTTTACTCCTATATGTTTAGTTTTAAAAAGATACAGATTAAAAAAATTAAGGTCCAGTGAAAACATCACTCACTCACGACGAGATTCAAGGAGTGTAAAAACAATGCATTGAATGCCCTTATAAAAAGAAAAAAAACTAAATTTACGCGTGAAAAATGTAATAACCATATTATACGTCCTACTTTTCTTTCTTTCTAACCTTTGTCTTCAAATTTTACAGTAAAAACACAATGTAAACACCCTTGGGTATGACATACCCTGCGCGAGAACTTTGGGTCGTTTTTTTCGCACGTGTGATGCCGGGTTAATTCTCCTCTTAGTAATTTGTAAGGTTTTTTATTTAGGTTGTATTATAGCCTTAGCGTTAAAGTATTTTATTATTGCATTCAATGCATTGCTATTGTCCGGAAGGGTGGGGTCATTGAATTATGATTGAAAATCGAGTCACATGTAATGAAAGTTTGAGAAACACTGATTCAGAATAAAATAGAACATACAGAGTCAAATAAGAAATATGTTCCATCAACTATGATATATCAAGCAAAATAAGATTTAATTTAAAATCTTATTTTTGCAAAGAAAAACTTAACGTAACAAAATTTTATAACCATTAAAATGTTGAATACATTCTGACATTACTTGGAATCACATTACAGTCACTGACTTTAAAGTCCATTAAAAAACCTATGTAATCGTCAAATTTATTTTACGCTCTACAAAACATGGCTCCAACCAGGACATCATGTCAAAATCCTTCTTGCTTTTCTCATTTCTGTTTTTTATTTTTTTTTCAAAATCCTGATTCCAATTCTGGTTTTGATGGAATCACTCCCCATAAAAGGGAATTTTCAGGATAGAATTTTTCTCCGCTGGATCAAATCTAAGATCTTGAGCTTGAGGTTTAATGGACTAAATTAAACAGCTCCTCGATTTCATCCCCAGCAATCGAAAAAGCATTTAAATATTTAAAAGTACGACTCAGCTCACAGAATTGAAGAGCCGATGTAATGAAACTTTAGTAAAGTTTTCGAAGATTATTTTGGATTTTTTTCTGTCGTCATCTTAATAAAGCACAATATAAGAAATCTATTTTAAAAAAAAAAATTTTTTTTACTAACATGTTTTCAAAATGTTAGTCCATATCATTCCTTTTACGAAGGGATGAATATAATTTTCTGTAGAATTTTCCATGAAATTGGTTGTTGATTTTACACTCATTTATAGGATTTTATAGAACTTGTAATTTTTACTCCTTTTTGAAACTTGAAAATAAACTTAGAAAAAAATATTTAAATAATTGTTTAAATCCTAGTAATATGTTTTTGTACCTTAATTCAAAGCTCGTCTTTCAGTGATGATTAAAGAAACTACCATGCGTTACATTATGTCTATAGTAAATGTATATACATAAATACAATTTCTATTTGTAATTTCTGTTTGTAATTTGCTTATATATATATATAGAAAAAATCAGTAATAGCATCAAAGATGTTAATTGAAAATATTAAGATTTGCACTGGTTAAGGAAATAAATAAATTAGTTATGTGATTAAAATGTTCTATAAAACTTATAGCATTAAAAATGAATACGAAGTCGAAAATTTACAAAACATTCTAAAATAAAACATAAAATTAACAATTGTAAAATATAACACATAATTTTTTTTTGTTATAATTGTTATTTTTTTCAAACAACCATCCCAATCTCTTTATAGCCAGTATAATGGTGAGTCAATAAGTACTTTTTGACCTCTTTTACTCCAATTACAAACAATACTATAGCAAGGTCACACTGAGTGAAGCCGCACTATATATAAAACTGGTATTCTTGTATTTCAGAATGTTTTTTAAATATTTCATGTGTCAAATAGGGAATCAATTAGAAAATCTATCATTAAAAATTTGTATCAGGGAAAATGTAGGTTTAAACATTTCTTTGAATTTTTTTTAAAAAATTAGTTCCGTTTCATATTACCTAAAATTACTAAGCAATATGCTAATCTGGGAATGTATTTATGGATTAGCTAGGTTCATCGAGTCGGTCTTTTCATACGGATGCCGACTTCCTACTATACACCTTTTCAATCCATTTTTTCTTTGCAATTAAATTCCAATAAAGTTAAGACGAACAAATTTCTACTTACACACCAGTAACTCGAAAAGGTTTGCTTTATATGCACAGGCGAAAAACACAATTCTCTTTTTTTCCCGAACTTGCAATATATTAGGTTCTTTATGAAATTTCTATTCTTGTAGTTTCTTCAGACGTTCACCGAATTAAACAGTTATACAGGCGCTGTCGAATTCAGCCAGCAAGTTCAGCAGGGTGATAGTAATAAGCATGAAGAGGACAAATTGCCGTAGAACATAGGTTGCAAACGACGTTTGACGGAGTAATTCACAAGAACAATTATAAAAGATGTGAGGCCGAAATTTATTAGACATAAATCCATAAATCATGTTTACAACACGAACAATGCATTACAGCTTGACGTTAGAAATGTAACGATAAGTGATAGGCCAGGGATTTTTCGAAGTTATAACTGTATTGGTCAGTGCTTCTCAAACTTTCAATATTTGTGACACAATATTCTCAACTATAATTTGCATCGCATTCCCCTACATACGAATATAATGTATTGAATTAGATAATACTATACTTAACGCCATGCTACAATACGACTTTAACCTCTTAAGTGCCGACAGCGTATATATACGTCTTGCTCAACCGTTGCTTTAAATGTCCCAGCCGTATATATACTTCTTTCCGAAGTATGATATTATCTGAGCACTGCTATCCATAAAATGATTACGATGGCTTTGGAATGCAATTAAGTACCCTTGACAGTGTTTACGAAAGATTTACTTACATCAGAGGATTTCTTAATTTATTCCTTTTTTTTTGCCTCTCCCTCCCAATAAATCTCATACGCCGCCTACATGGAAAATGGTGGCATTAGTGAGCGAGCCGTGTAACGTTTAATTGGCAGTTATATATAAGGGATTATGTATAAACTCTACAAAATATCAAGGTAACTGTTAACTTTGTATATAATTTTATATACGACAAGAGCCCATGGGGTCCCTGGTAATTTTTAAGCCTTTTCTTAACTTACTATTGTTAAATTATTTATAAAATACAATGTGCAGTACTGATAAATTTATAAGTGTGTATTATATCAATGTAAATGTAAATGTTAATTTTTTATTATGTCAGAACATATTTTGCTTGTTTATTTTCAGCACATTAATAATTTAAAAGTAATCTTTTGTTTTCGACTTTTCAATATCCTCACGCCTTCCTCGAAGAATTATCATGCTCCCCTAGTATGGCACGTCCCAGAGTTTGAAAAAAGCTGCCTTAACCTGCTTATAGCAGATGTTGAAAATGATATCATGAGAAGTGTTCTACATCAGTTCTTGAAGACTAAGATATTTTTTGCGATACACTGATTAGTTTTGCGATTTGACTGGAGGTTCCTCACAAAAAGTAATCGCACACTGGAATATCAGGTAGTCTGTGTTAGCTAGAGTCAAGTCCAAACTAACGTTTGTTAACAACTTTGTCAGGAAGGGACTTTGTGCGCTAATAACCAAGCACACTGTTCCCACGAATTTTTTTTAACGTAACTTCCCCCAACGAACACCTTCTGCTGCACTATATGCACCATTTTTACCCAAGCGCTGATCAATTCACACTGAAACAACCCGTTCAAAGATCTGAACCGTTTTCGATCAGTTGGTGCGCGCGTCCCATTCACTTCTAATCGTATCCACTCGTGCGGGTCACTTTTAATCGACACCACCCTGTGTTTTAACAATTTGCCTAAATCTGAAAATCTGCAAAATATCGTACGTTAAAGTTATTCTGCATTGATGCAATTCCGAATAACAAATGTTACAAGTATTACATCGATATAAATAGAAAAACCAATACAATAAGATATAGTATTACTAATAAATAGATTTACTAGATTAAAGAATATTTATAATGATAAATATCCAATAATATATTTTTAAAGTTAAGATCATTACTATTATTATTCTATAACTGAGCCACTACCAGATTCGTAAGAAATATTAGTTATGTGAAAATGTGTGTGTGTGCTCCTAGCCCCCCCCTTTTCTGTTATTCAAGTTTTTAAGAATATTTAAGTGCTCTAATTGCGATATTTTTATTTTTTCTATTAAGCTAAAAATGAAAAATTAATATTTCTTTTTCAGAAATGCTTAGCTTCGACTAGGCCTTGTGTAGAGCGAATTAATTTTATTCCTTTACTTCATTGAATATTCTTTTTTATTTCTTATTTGAAAGTTATCTTAAACCAATACAAACTGTTTCTTTGAACTTAAAGTTTTAAAATAATAACTTAGAGTATTTAAAAGTTTTATTGATAAAATTTGAATAATATTAAAAACCTGTTTAGTTTCATAATAAACTTATTTGTTCACACACTATAACATGCTATTAGAACAAAGTTCAAAACGAATGTCTTATGTTAGATATAAACAAGAAATAATAGGCTAGATTCAATACATCTTTTATTAAAACAAATTTGTAAGTTATTTTTGAAAAATATTTTAAAAATCTCACACAAACAAATTGGTATTATTTAGGTTTTAGAATCTTTCCCCAATATTATGTTTTAGATTTAGACGGTTTTCACTGGAATTCGTTTTCAAAATAAATTAATATTTCAACCTAGAGCAAATAACCTTATTTCCAAAACTGGTATGAGAACAATTCCTTCAAATGCACTTTTCCCACGAAACTATTTCCCGAGAATTTGGCCGCAGGTAAATAGCATCCCAGAAAGAAATGCTGAACAAACCAGAAAACTCTTCTGCAGTTCTGTCTTCTTTATTGCCTTTCAAAACAAGCCATGCTCATCGCTTTCCTTTCATTTCCTCAGGCTAACTGCATACCAGCTCAGGGTGGAGAAAAGAATTGGTTCTCCGAAAGTTGTAGGCAGAACAATCGTTCCTTTCAGAATCATAGCAAATATTGAAATCTACTCATTCGAAATTATGAGAAGATTGAGAAGCCACTGTTCTCTGTCTGAATCAAAAGAAGATTATCTTCAGAAATCTCTGAAACAGAGCATTGATTTGATAGCAATGGAGGGAATTTGATATGACTTTAGGACGTTTAAAGGGCATTTTTCTGAGAGATAGTTTTAAGATTTTTATCAGATCGTATTTTAATTTTCGATTTCTGTACAGAATTATATATTTGCCAATGGATGTGTGCGCGCCAAAGTTTAACTGAAAATACAATAATTTGTAAGGTATGGGCGTTAATATTAAAGATGAAACTTAAATATTTTGTTTCTTTATTTATTACAATTTAAAGTAATTTTTATTACTACTGTATTTACTGGAATCTAAGCCACCATCGATTTTTACCCACACCCCATGTTCTCAAAATGTTTTCGGCAAAAAATGTTGCCATCGATTCTAAGACCGAGCACTGATTGGACATTCAATGTAACAAATTCGTAATTACTTTATACGGCTTAAAACGCCTTATTAGGTTAAGTAATTTTGAGTTTTGTATTCTATCATTTTTCAATATCTCTCATCGGATTTCAATAAGATCTAATATATTTAGCAATGGATAAGCAATTGGCTGTGTAAATTGAAATAGGTTATACTTTAAGGCTACGCAGTATCCTCTAAAAACATTGCAGAGAGTAGCAATAAAAACAAAGTTTTATATTCTGATTACATTATTAAGTTGATTCGGAAAGTAAAAAAATAAGTTGGACCAGCCATTATTTAACAATTTTAAAAAATTAAGGCTTTTTGAATTTTTTTCAAATTTATATAAAATTTTCAATTTTTGAAACTTTTTATTCATTTTAAGTTAGTTATGTTTCGTATGTTATTGTTAATAAAATATAATGTGTATTTGAAAATCTGTGTCATTGTTGATTTTGAGTAATTATTTTTATATCTAAGCCAGAAAAAACACAAAAATTTTTAAAATATTAAATTTGGCATTTTTTAAAAATAATAACTAGAAAACTCAGACTTATATATATATGAAATAGCTGAGGCCGTTGAAAGGTATTTCTTATTATGATTACTATTCTTTAAGATTGTTGTTGCACATTTATTATTATTGAGGAGGCAGTCTTGATGTTAGTTATTCTTGTTTATTGTACACTTAACATGTAGACACACAGATGGACGAAATCACAAAGAAACATACACATACAACAAAAATACACAACACACAAACACAAACCAAGCTGCAGTCGGCTACATGTTGAAACAAATACAGAAGCGAAAGAGGGGCGGTCTCCAGGAATCTCGGTATTTATAGGCAGCTTAAATCACATGATCTGTGTGGATGGATAGGTGTAGTTTAAAATACTCTCGTTAGGCGGCTGGTTAACTTATTACTTAGACGTTGGTTCTGAAGGAACGGGTCATAGGTAATTAAAAGTTATTAAGAATAATTAATGGGGATTATCACATTCCTCCCCTCCGCAAGACGCATGTGTGCACCAGGGCCCTGGGTCCGCACCCGTATCAAACAGAGATATTAAGTACAAAACTAAAATTTTAAATTAACATTATTTAAAAAAAATTCACTTTACTTTAACATTAAAATAAAAATATTCTTAAATTTACGAAATATAATTTTAAATTGTGTAAAAGTATTGAAACAACCATCCACCACCTTACTACTTTTGACTATGAATTCAAAAATATTAATTCCTAAGATACAAAAAATAATTTCTTAAAATTTTATCTGAAATTGTATATAAGAGCAGTGAGGGTGAAAACAGGATTAAAAGAATCAATTAAGAGATTAACCTACTCCTTGCACAATCATTACGACAAGTTTTACTTCTTATCGTGTAAAGAGTGCACAATAACTCCAAAAACAAAAATTTCCTAAGACTGGAAATTGCAAGTCAGCCAAAGAGATTTTTTTTATTCATAACATATATTTATTTATATTATACTTTTATTCTGGGGTACAATTTTGGAGGCAATAGTATTTTGACAATCAAAGGTCTATTTCCTTTGAGGTATTCACTATGCACAATCCTTACAAAACCCTTCTTATTTATTATTTCTTCAAATTTTAAGCATTTGCTCATTTATTTTTATTAGTTTATTAATATTTTCTCAGCCTAAGTGCTCTCAAAACCATTAGTATTTCAAACACATTAAAGTTGTTGATTTTCATATCAAATACATTGTATCATTCTAACAAAGAGTAAATCCAATAGTAACCAAAAATTCTTAAGACCACATTATATATATCAAAGAGTATCAATATAAAATTCTCAAAATAAAAATATCAAATCTTTGGTATTGATTCAGTAAAACACTTGAAAACACTATAAAATGATGAATTGTTATCTTAAACATCAAAATAAAAGAAATCATTATGAAATATATGCATTTTATCTTTAAAACAAAATACAGCATTAAGTAAATTTAACCCGAAATTTCAAAAGGTGAAGCCGAGATCCCAGGAAACGCTTTTAAAACGGTAATTTTATAATAAAATTCCCAATAATATATACGTGGAGTTGACTGTACAATCAATTAATTTAGATACAATCGAAAAATAAAAATAATTTGTTACACATATATTGAAAAATATTAGAATAAACCATAATAACAGTACAATGGTGGTAGGGACAAAAGAATAATAATAATAAAAATAAACAATGGGGTAAGCACCATAAAATATTGAAAAAAACACTGGGGTTGAACCAGATACATAAGAAAACATGCTGGGGTAACGAGGCTTATAAAAAATGCTGGGGTAAAACCAGGCTTTAAATTAAAAAAAAAGACTATATTGGTACCACTACCCAATACTACACCATTTCATATGGGAAAACTTTAAAACATAAATTTCTTCAAAATATCTAAACGATAAATTAAAATAATTGTAAGATTCTGGATCAAAATAGATTGTTTGACATAACACTTTAAATTTGCTTTCAAATTATCAATAGGCATATTAATTACAATATTGTTCTTAAACATTTTAAGATAAATTATTAAAAACCAGTAAGGAAAAATATACAATCAATTTAGAGTTAATAGCAACTAATTAAAATAACAAGACTAAAAAAGAAAGACTTATCAATCATGAAAAATCCCTGAGTTGCACACTTTCACATTACTTTCAATTTTGCCAAAACACTAATCTCGCGCACTTCAAGGTTAGAAAGATTTTTTTTAAACATATGTTTTAGGATATAAAACTTTTTCTTTTACTGCTGGTGTTGCACCTTCTCACAAATTTTCGATTTACTAAAACACATATCGTGAACTCTTTAAATTTTGTAGGAAAAATTCTTTTCATTATAAAACGAGCAGAAATGAACAGGCATTTTCTTTCCAAAATTTTCAACTGAAACACTTTATTCTTTTTCTTTGTGGCGCATATTATTTCAGATTAGGAAGATTAAGATTTTCATAAAAACAAATCGGAAATATTTTCTGTGCAACGGAGCAGGAAAAGGGGAATACCCGCACGCTGAACGTAAATTCTTTGTTCTTCCAGTAATCCTGTCAGGGCTTAGCAAGTGGTAACGAAGACTCATTTAATTTCTTTCCCATGCAGCTAACGATCCTAGCGACTTATGAAATAGCCGTGGCCGTTGAAAGGTATTTCTTATTATGATTACTATTCTTTACGATTGATGTTGCTTATTTATTATTATTGAGGAGGCAGTCTTGATGTTAGTTATTCTTGTTTATTGTACACTGAACATGTAGACACACAGATAGACGAAATCACATACACACACAACAAAAATACACAACACACAAACACAAACCAAGCTGCAGTCGGCTACATGTTGAAGCAAATACAGAAGCGAAAGAGGGGCGTATTCCAGGAATCTCGGTATTTTTAGGCAGCTTAAACCACATGATCTGTGTGGGTGGATAGGTGTAGTTTAAAATACTCTCGTTAGGCGGCTGGTTAAATTATTACTTAAACGTTGGTCCTGAAGAGATGGACCATAGAAAATTAAAAGTTATTAAGAATAATTAATGGGAATTATCTACATATATATATATATATAAATATTGTTACGATTTTGGTATTTAAAATGTGTTTATAATGTTAAATTATGTCAAAATTACTATTCTACTTGAAAAATAGTGCAGGATTAATGTTCATTGCATGTAAACATGTGAATTAGATCAATTGCTATGGGACCTTGTAAATAACATAGGGCTCTTTGGGTATCTCGCCAAATTGGCGAGATATCGTTTAGTTGGCGACAGTTTTGGCAACTTATTTTGTCGCCAAATGTGTCGCCAAGTGTCGCCAAATTTGGCGATATTGGCGATATTTGACGACTTCCGGTTCCGG
The DNA here is from genome assembly GCA_019973975.1 of Trichonephila clavata. Classification (NCBI taxonomy): domain Eukaryota; kingdom Metazoa; phylum Arthropoda; class Arachnida; order Araneae; family Nephilidae; genus Trichonephila; species Trichonephila clavata. Next base: position 35,570 of record BMAO01035127.1, read on the forward strand.
TTCTGACTTCCGGTTCTCCTATTTTCTGGAATGTTCTACCACTTTCGCCGTGTCTATATAAGGTATACTGAAATGCAACATGAGTTGTTGTTGTTATTCAGATTTCTTGAAGCTCAGGCGCGCCGGCAGCCTCTGTTACTTTACGGGTGATTTCGTCGTGGTTTATGCCAAAGAGAGTACGAAAGCCTACGGCTTTGCATTTGATCTATTTCCCGCTGGATCAGTACATTGCGTTGTGTTACTGTTGTGTCGTATTACTGTGACTTCGGCTGTTCTTATGCCTTTCTAAACATTGTATTCTTCATTGGGCTGATAATAAAGAACGGTTTTATCGCTGTCCTGATTAAAGTCTATTCAATCCCTGAACCCAACAGTGAAATTCGTTACATTATATGCGTATATCCATACTAACTTTTATAAAACAAATGTTTGGGAATATATTCAAAGAATATTAAGATTCTACCTTTAAAAGAAAAAAAAAGCCTTACACGGATTATAAAATATTTATATCTTCAAAATTAAGGTATAAGAAAAACACATTAAAAGTTTGCAAAGTCCTAAAAGAAAACCTAATAATGCTTATAAAGCCCTAATTCCTTAATATTGTTACGAATTTTGTATAAAATAATGTAAATAATTTGGATTTGGATGTGCAATGCCTTTATATTACTCTATATTTATTTCATGTTAAGATTGTAATATTCACAAGCAAGCCGTCCCTTACGTTATAATGGCAATTCAATGGGAACTTGGTGAAATATTGGCGATAGAGCCAAGTTGGCATCACTTTTGGCGACCAGGTTGGCGACCAATTTGGCGACAAACTTGGCGACATTTGTGACCATGTTGGCGAGTTCGGAACCCTCTGGATTCTTCTAGAAATTAGTAGAGAAATCCACTAATTTCACGATCTGTGGCGCGAGCGCATCTTTCCGGAACTTTCGGCCTCTGCTATATAAGTAGAGTTATACTCGCTGCAAGAGTCAGTCTGGTTTCAGCCAGGGAGTAGCGAGTCTGGCTTCAGCCAGCGAAAAGCGAGTCTGGCTTCAGCCAGCGAAAAGCGAGTCTGATTTCAGCCAGCGAGTAGTGAGCATTGTTTTGATTAGCGATCAGCTCGGCTGTGAATAGTCATTTACATACGTGTATTTTAGACACTGTTTATTGTGTCTGAGTGCTGTTGAAGGTGTGAAATCCTTCTGTTATTTATTCTGTGAATTTTGCTGCTGAATCCTGTATTTCAAGGATTGATTTTCGAAAATAAATACTCATCGCTCTTAAAGAATTGCCTTGTTATTTACGACTGATTTTGCATAAAATCCTTGAAACCCGATCTACGTAACAATATGTTATTTTCCAACCTATGTTTTACATTTAAACAGTACTTTGAAAAAGTATAACTAACCATATATTTTTTTTTAAATTAAAAAAAATATGTTTGTGTAATCTTGATAACATTTGTTACTACTACACATTTTTTTTGCCTAATCTTAACACACTATCTTCACAAAATTTTTGAAACACAAGGCATTTACGTACAAAATAATAAAGATACTAACTTAAGCTGAACATCATAAGATTTGTGCATAAGATTAAATTTTTTTCAGTTTAAATTTGTAGCAGTTAATAAAGTACTACAACAAGCAAGTGCGACTAAAATATAGTACTGCAATATGTTTACTATAAATTAATTTTGTTTATCATGGAAATATATTCAGATTTTACCGCAATACTTGAATTTAAAAGTCTAATATCAGTACCGGCTGATTGCTGATTTTTGGATACATCATTTTCAGTAGTATCCTATGACTTCTAAATATTGTTTCTTAGCAACCTCAAAACGTTTTGGCCATGGCATTTTCTCAACAGAAAAAAATTAATGATAATTTTTCTAAATTATATAAACTATTCTTTAAAACAAAAATTTACCTTGGATTTTATCTTATATAAATAACTATAAGAACTCAAAAATCTCAAAACACAATCAAGCAGAAATGATTTTAGTAAGAAAATCAGTAATTTTAGTAAGAAGTAACGAAAATTAAAATAAATAACCATTTCACACAGAAAGAGATTACTGTGCTGAAAATCATTTTTAATTAATTCAATTTAAGTGTGTTAAAATTCTTAAAATGAAATCGAAACCAACATCTAAGCTCAGAAAACTTCAAATATCATAAATACTAATTTGTTACTTGATCTGCAAGCTAACCCAATTATATAAACCAAAAAAAAAAAAAAAAACATGGCAGGGGTGTTGGAGCGAATTGTTTTCGTGTTTTTTAAATTTGTCATTTACATTATAGTCTTAAGGTATTGATATTAAAGAGGGAAATTTATTATTCTGCTAGCCTATTCAAGTCAAAATATATATATAGGAAAAAAACGATCCATTCACTCCCTCATCACGATATCTCCGGAAAAGTTAGACTTACCAACTTGAAATAATGAACACATGTTTTATATTGAATAGAAATCTGATAAGAGCGTGTTTTGTCTTATACAGCTCTGCTACATCACGAAGTGAAGAGGCTACAAAAACCTAGTTTTCGTTTTTTCGTAATTTTTAAAAGAACTGGTCGTTGTAAAAATATATTCAAAATTTATTGTTACAAATTGTTTATTTTTAAAATATATATGAACAGTGAATAGTTATGAAAAATTCTCCAAAGCAATTAGTGTAATAAAGAACGAATTTAATGTTATGACTACTCTTGTTACTAAATTTAAAAAAAAAAAACATGCCTTAAAAGGATTAAATTCATTAAAGTTTAGAGACCGATTAAACTATCAATAATTCTAGAACATTGAATATACGAATAAGTAGAATATGTTATTAATACACCAGACTGTGATATACAGTATGAAATCAGGTACTATTTTATTTTCAGTTAACAAAAATATGTTTTCGTATCCTGTAGTTTTATTGTGATGGTCAAGGAATCTGATACAGCCAGAGCTGCATGTGAAAATTTTGTTTTCCAGTAAAATTCAAGTTCTTTTTTACACTCTATACATTTATTTACAATTTTTTATTCTTCAAATGCTTAATTTAAAAAATAATAAATAATTATATAAGTACATGACTTTGCTTATATAATATGTATATAAATGTTTATCATGGTAGATCTATAAAGTATACCTTAGTATTTACTAACCTATATTGCGAGATTCTGCAGTATCATCAAACTTTTTGAGAAAGCGACACAAGTTCAAGATTTAGGGGAAAACAGTTCAATATATTATATATTGTTATCAATACAACAATATATTTTAAAATTTAGTGAACATCAAAACTTTCCCAATCAGCTATTATTGTTTCTTGGTATTGTTGAAAATTGAGTATTGTTTTACTTCCAACAACTGTTAAACTTCAGAATAAAAAATAATTTTTAATATAAGAATAAAATGATGAACGAGAAAATTAATGTCATTGTGGTAAAAGCATGGGGTGTTTTGTACTACATTTTTACACTAACTAAGCATTTGGGAATAAAAGTTACAAACTATAACAATTGATATATTTATAGAACACTCCACGTTTTTACCCAAATGACATTAATTTTCTCGCTCATCATTTTATTCTTATATTAAGAATTTTTTTTTTTACTTTTTAGCTCGATTCAGTATAAAAGAGTGTTCTTTAGTTGTTTTTTTTAAAACTATAATTTATTTATTTCCCCTTTACAATTCAAGATATAACTGGATTTCTACTTAAAATCTTTATCTATTCAATCAAGGATATTATTCGATTTCTCCTTAAATCTCCACAACTTTCAATAATGGTAATACCAGAGCTTTTTTAAAAAAAAAATTCATATCTTCACTTAACGTCCATATTCGGTATCTGATTCAAATTTCTTCCCTCTTCAACGTATATTAATACTAATTCCAAATTTTCTGAAGCCAACCTCCCTCCCAAAATGAACCAAGAAACCCTCGATAAAATGATCCTGCTTCTATGGGTGAGGTTTTCCATTCGATTCTTATTCTTCAGCTACTGGGACATTCTACTCTTGCCGCCTCTTATTATACTACTTGCTGGATTCCAGAAGAACAACAACATGCATCATGAAAAACAATCGGGAGACTTGGATCCAGAAGCAAAAGGCCGCCACAAACAAGAGGACACTAAATTGCAAGAGCAAAAGAAACATTGCATCAGTTTAGTCCAGTTAAGACATAAAATAATCCAGGATGAATTACACAGAATTGAGAAGAAAATAGCTACAACAAATTGTAACAAAACAGAAAGTTAGACGAATCCAAATTGTATCCTCTGATTTAAAATTATCATTCTTAAACTAGTCAGCTTAACAATAGAAATAGACGATTTAGACCACAGATACAGAAAAAAATAGAAGACAAATCACCCAATCCTTGTGAATCAAAATTCAAGAACAAATAATTTAAGTTGTAATTTAACCTCCTGTGCAGTGAAGAATAAAATCATTTATCAACCAAACAGCAAGAGTAAATTTTGTCTCCGATGTGCCAAGTAAACCACACCTATTCACAAGCAGGATTCGTAAATTAAAAATATTTTTTTAAAACAAAATACGAAATTGTAAAATTAAAATACTTGTAAATTTAAAAATACCTATGATGTAAAAATATATTTGTATTATTTTTTACGATTTTTGTTATTTTTCTTTTTTTGCAAACTTTGTACCAAAGTATTTTATTTTACTTGTCAATTTTAATTTATTTATTTTACTTTAAGTTGTATTAGTTTATGTTTTTTTTCTTTTTTTAAAAATTTTTTCATGTGTATTTTGTAATAGTTTTTTTTTTGTTTAAATTGTAATTGTATTTTTTGTTTTGTGTATTTTATAATTGTGTTATTTTGTTAATTTTGTATTTGATTTCTTTCGATTTCTTCATGTTGTAATTGTTTTTTTTTTTTGCATTTCATGTTTTTGTGTTTATTTGTGTCTACATATACATATATGTACATCATTTTGTCATTGCGTAATTATATTTTTGTTAAGGATATGTAATAAATACATATTCCTAAAATACGTTTCTTTTTTTCCACAAGTTACAAATACATAAATCATAACCATCTTATATATTACTATTAACTTTGAATAATTATCAGTTTTAAATTTTCAACTTTATAATTATAGCAGAAACTGTTATTTTAAATTTATGTTTCAGTTAATACAAACGCAGCATATAAATAACATTCATAAGAAGTAAATACATAAATAAATCAAAACGCTGAAAAATAGTCATACATTGAATTCATACAACATTTTAAAGTTTTACTTACTCCATTCCCTTGACCAGAACCAAACAGTTAATTAATTTGATTAATTGTGCATATTGCGGTATTGAATTTATTAAATACACAAAAATGAATATTACGTTAACTTCAAGATATTGAATAGATGGAACAAATATGTGCATTATATAAACCTAAATATTTACTTTATGTTAAGTAAATAAGTGTATAATATAAAAGTAAATATGTGCATTATATTACATAAATTATAAGATAATGCGCTTTCATTTGTGAAGGAAAGTGCTAAAATATATGTACTATTTTTACTTAAGTTTTCAGTTTCATACCTTTTCTTTTATATGGCGAATATATGAGTCGTATTTAAGATGATTCTTGATGCTTTTTATCTGTATTTTAAACATTTAAATTTAAGCTGCAATACTATCACAAATAAATTATTATGATTTATACTTAATCATCACAAAAATTTAATCACGAATGCCTGTCATTTCTTCCAGTAATCTACATTAAACTAGTTGACTCAGGATTTCTTTAAATTAGAGGTTATATCAAAGTTAAGAAAGAAATGACATATACAAAGTCAGGTCAGATAGAGGAGAATTTTCAAATAAACAAAATGTTTATGTTATCGGGAATTGAAAGTTAACGGTGTCAACATTTATAATTATATTTTCTTCGTTTAAAACTCAGAACCAGGCACATTTTTTTAGTATTGCATTTAAAAAGAATTTTTATAACGTTACACAGATGTAATCTATTTATTTCTTTTTGTGGGAAAAAAAACAAATTCCTCTTACATCAATTTCAGAATATTTGCAACGGTTGTACATCAAATTTAATCTCACTTAGTTAAAGAACGAAACATTCCTCATCCTTTAACTTCCAGAAAAATGAAACAAAATTTAAAAAAAATAATTAATGAGTCATGTTCATTAATTATTTCTTCCATAATATTTGCATATAGATTTGCATATAGATTGTTAATATTAATATTACCGCGATATCTTACGTAACAATGTAAATCTTTTGGAATTTTAAATTCGTCGCCATAGAAACGTACCCAGTGTTCTTAAACAGTGCAAGATAATTATGGAAAGATTATTAGTTTATAATAAATTATGGATTTTATGGTAGATTTGACATAATAAAATCTACCATAAAATTCTACACGTTTAACAAAATAAATAACCAAGATTACAATTTGTTCCATGTGATATTTCGCTGCAACCATTATCAGGTCAACTGAAGGGCTATTACTACATATCCTCCAATACTTATAAACATTGGCATGCTTTGTAATACCTCATATGTTCGGACAGATATAGGTTGAACTGTTCCATGTCCAGTCATACAAGGAAAGGAGAAAATTAATTAAGGATACTGTGAATTGTCATGCAGATTAATTGTGTTGGCTTATGGTTGAGAGTGTTTAACCAAACAACTGAGGATTTTTCGATTTCAAGTGGTCTTCGTTGAATTGATTTAAAGATGTGAATTATATTTTTAATTAGTGTAACTCGTTATATTTATTTTGTGTACGAAGAAAATGGAATGGAATGAGCTGAAAATTGTATTCCAGTAATGTTCAATGACCAATGTAATTTGGGTATTGCTTGCAGTTTTTATAAAATGAGTTTTAATTTTTTATCTGACTATATACAAGTTGGATAAGTTTTCTCTTTAACGATTACGAAAACACCTTCACACACGTGACTTGAATAACTCAATTCAAGACCGTATCATATCATGCATTGATAGAAGAGGTAGCACAAAGGGTACTAAAACCTCCATTCATTTGTATTTTTTTTTACTATAAATGTACATTTTGCTTTGACATAATCACTTAGTTACATCAAAGTTTGATTTATGGGATCTCAGGGGTGTTAACTTTCTATAAAGGGCTGAAAACATAAACGATATTCAAATACATATAACTCTTTGAAATTAACATTAAACAATTCGAATCTTTTATACATTATTTATAAAAGAATGGGACTTCAGAAAAGTGTAAAGGTTTTGAAATATAGTCATTATTTTAAAAATTATAAGCATATGAAAATATGAAATATTTCCATGAGACATATTAGTTAGGTTTTATGTTGCACATGCTATTTTCAAAAGTAGTAGCTTTAATTACTAGCAATAAGTTGATTTATAAAGTTAAATGTACCCTTATTACACTGTAGTAATTTTGAATACATATAATAATAAATTAAATATGTTTTAATTAAAATATTATAATTTCGGAAATTTTTTTTTAAAGTTTAAATATTTTTTTATATATTTTGAAATACAAAAGCTATGTTATTCTTCAATTACTAGGTTATAAAGATAGTATGGATACATTTTACAATTCTATAAAATTTTGTGCATGAATGGCGACTATTTTAGAAAATAGCGAGCATGACGCAAGAATTTCTTAATATTTATTACAAAATTATTTCTTATTTGCATATGCTTACAATTTTTTAAATTATGATTATATATTTCAAACATTTTGTACTTTTTTGAAACCATAATCCTTTGTAAATAATGTGTAAATGATTCGAATTATTTAATTTAAATTTAAACGAAGTATACTTGTTTGAAAATTGTTTATATTTTCACCCCTCGAGACAAAATTACGTACGAATAATTTCATTTTGTTCTGAGAACTGTTTCATGATGCACACACACATAAATTTTCATTGTAAAGAGTGTATAACGTACACTATTATACATAATACATTTTTCTCAATACAGAAAATGTTTCATAAATCAGATCTATGTTATAGCCAAATCAGAAATCAAATAACGTCTGTTTAAAAAAAAATATAGGTATTTATATTTCAGGAGTTAAATTTCCATATGTATTTTATTACTTTAATTCCATACATAATACTGCTGAATTTCGTAAAGAAATAAATGTATTTAAAACATCATTACTTCGGTAAGATATTGTAAACTTATTTTGTACAAAATGTTATTTGTTATCCTGGCGTAAAAACTATTATTAAAAATATTATAAACAGACTTCTTTCAAAAACGTTGTTTCTCTATTTGTAGATATGATTTAAAAAATTTTGGGGACTCTAAATATTAATGATATATAATTCATGTTCCTTTAGAAAACTGCAGTAATTATAATCAGAAAATTCCACAAATTTAAAAATTGATTTGTATTATTACGGATTTCTATTTATAAAGGTATTATTCCTAATTATTTACAACGTAACAATAATTTTGTCGTGAATTGGACATAAATTTAATGTTAAAATTGTTTTGATAATTGCTTAGATTATAAAAATTCTTCTTTCAGTCTTTAGTCATACATTTCTTGCATTATTGATATATTTAAAATATGTTTGTTGATATGTTTTTAAATTTTTATTTTATGTTAATGTCAGTTTCTCATTTCTATATGATTTCACAAAATGTCATTGGTTATTATATCTGAATTAATTGCATTTTTATTTAGCCTTTTATTTAAAAAAAATAATTCGACTTTTTCTTTACAACAAACATTTTACATGCACATTGTTTCATATTTTCATAGTTTATGTGTTTGAAAGTACTTCTATATTTCTTCCTTTTGTGGAACACTTTTTCTGATCATGACAAATGATTCAATTTCGGAATGCTTATCAATACATTCATGTCATTTATATTTTACTAATTTAGACATAAATTAATTTCCATGATTCCCCGTATTCTACTCTTTGTAAATCTAGAGCATACAATTTTGCAAGAATTATCTGCATTGAAACACATATTGCCTAAAGAAATGGACTCTAGATAATATTAGAAGTTGTATATAATCTTCTCAAGTCCTTATTTTAGGAATGTATTTCTTTCAAAGAATGTTATCCTCTTTCCTTGTAAGGACTACGAACATTCACTTTTTCAAAATTACTGAACATTGGCACAAGACTGATTGGACAAAAACACGGATTTCTGATCAAGTTTGGTATAACTTTAAATTGACCTTAATTTTCCTCATGTGTCGAGAGAAAACAGTGGATTTGATATCGCGTAAGGTCTATTCACAGCTTTGGGTGAGTTCGATTCTTCCAAGTAAGTAAATACGTGAATTTGATAAGGATAAATTTTTATTTCATGCCGTGATATTTCTTTTTCTTCTTTTTAATTCCAATACTTTGGGTAAAACATGATATTTTTGTGTAGTTTGTTATTGCAAAAACTCATAGTTAAGTGAAATTTAATATAGTAAGAAATGAGAGTTTAAACAGCAAACTTTAAAATAATATTTTAATTAGAATCGATACAATTAAGAAATTATAATGTGAGCTAATACTTTCACATTATATTTTATTTTTTAATAATTGGAAGTATTTTTTCATATGCTTCTCCTACTAGTATCTTAAAACTTGTAAGTTTATACCTTTATCAAATTAACCATTAAATACCTGACCTTAAATCTATTTCCTTGCATCTGAACGATGTGAAAGTTCAAGAATCCTATATTTTCTATTAGTTTTTCTCAATCATAATAAGTAAAGGAAATTCTTTGAGCTACTTGGTTTTTAAATAACTGATAACCCAACAAAAAGAGCTGTATTTTATATATATACTTCTGGTGTCAGATGCATTTAATCAATAGATTACTTGTAAGTTTGATAATTTTTTTAAATGAAAATTTATATATAATCGGTAAATTTATATTAATACTAGCTGTATATGGCCCGCCGTTGCACGGGCTTTCTCTACTTTTATAAAATTTCCCTTCCCTTCACAAAATTTGTACTTCTATTACTCTTTTTCGAAATTACTTTGACTTATTTGTTTCTTCCCCTACGTTTCACCCGGCGATCTACGGTCTTTACCAAGTGTATAACTTAATCCCCACGTTAATTTCCTCTTTCTTTCATGACGTCAGCACTTATGTGTGGGTGTGCACGCGTGCGATGTGAGTGATTTCTATAACTATGTCATTAAATTTCCCTTTTTAGAAATTATCTCAGTTCTTTATCTTCAGAATTTATGAAAAGCACTTGCAGAATAAGGGTTTGAAATCTCATTTTATATTTTCAATCCCCAGCTTAGAATCTGACTATTTATGAAAAATATTTACACATTAGCTAAAATGAAATTACACAATAAAACTAAAAACACAGTTAAGAGATTGGTTTAATGTTAATGTTTAGTGAAACAAATGAAAACAAAACTTAATTCATGATAAAAAAAAAGAAAGAATAGTACTTAATGAAATTTAAAAAAGAAATCTTCTTTTATAGTACTTCTATGAATAAGGTTTTAGAAAACACAACTCGTTCAGCATTTCATTAAGTTTTGTTACAGACTGTCCTACCGTAGAAAATGCGTGTTTAGACTCTACACTAGTGGGCTTTATCGTCATTAAATAGATGTATATTCATTACAGGTAGTCACCACGTCACCCTTAAAAAAACTTTATTTTTTAAAGCATTTTTGATGACAGTGTCTCAAATTGAATAGGCTGTTGTGGTGCATATTCCTCTTTGATAACTTTATCTAGTTCTTCTGCTACAATTCATTGTTTTTGTACACATAAATGTTACGTACATAATTCGTTAAAAAATGTAAATTCTTTAAAAATTAAATAATTCGAAAATTTAGGTAAAAAAAAATTTGAAATATAATTCAGACAAAAATTAAATCCTAGGATCTCAGGATTTGAAAAAATATAGGGATACTGGGGCTACAAACCTTATTTAAGAAAAAATAAGTTTCATAGTTGTGCACGTCCAGTGTGTTTTAAAACTAAGTACATTAGACGCATTACTTGTAAAACGTTTGTATGTTGATGCACTTGGCTGTTAAAATCATTTAAAGATACTATATGAAAATTTTTAAACCTTTAAGTGGTTTGCCGTGTACAGTACTGGCTGTTGAAAGTTATTTGCAACTGGTTTGTCCGTACGCTGCACGAGCACTGATACTTTTTATATGTCTTTGATTTGCATGTATTTTTTTAATTTTTATAGTGGGATTATTAGTGCTTGTGTTTTTAAGAGATGCAATTTGTCCATGGTATTGAAATGCTCATCATCCGGGAACTTTCTTTGTGAGGAAGGTTTCTTGAAGGTAGGAATTTCGATTCTTGAAAATTTTCTATAAGGAACTGGGATATTGGCAAGACACAATGTGCAGTTTGTTGCTTGAGAAGAAATAAAAGTGGAAAGATATTCCACAAAAACCTTTATATTTCTGCCCCGAGTGCAATATAAGACTTTGTATTGCATCACCCTTCCAATTCTGTTTGCTCATACAAAATCATTAACGATTTGAAAAAAAAGGAAAACATAGAAGTTGTTTTCTATGAAGAATTCTTACATTTAAAAGAAGATAAATCATAAGTTTCTTATACCATAACGATGTACTTATAAAAAGCAAGTATTTAGGGTTTTTAGACCTGGTATAAAGAAAAAATAGTGTAGAAATTTTTAAATAATAACGATTCCATATCCACACGCTGTTAAGTGTTAACTGAATATAAGCAATAAAATATGCCTTTTATTTGAAGGTAAAAATAATAAATGATTGATCCGCTAAGGCAGCAATACTCAACCTGCGTACCCACGCCAGACGTATGTAGCCCATAGGCCTTTTAGAGTAGTCTGGTCATGACCCATTTCTCAGAGAAACTCATTTATTTTGGACAATGTATTAAAATTTAGTGAAATTCTTTGACAGAAATCAAATATCAATTTGCTGTTGGTGTCAGGCGGCTGTGAATGGATATGTTCTTTCTATTTATAATAGTTACAGTTAGTTATAACAGACAGTATTAGATGTGGAAGTTTTATGGGTGGAATTAATTTTGATCAATCTTTCATACTTTGCAAGAAAAATATTCGAACAGGAGTTGACTGTTTGTAGCGATGAAAACAAACATAGATCAGTACTTGTTTGATTTGTCACGAAAATTTATGTTAAAAATGCCTGTGGAATCATTCAATGACCTTTTCTACTTTCAAGAATGATATATAAATGGGTTTATTGAATATTCTTTTGTAAGTAACAAGTGTTTTTTAGGATGATGGAACCCCTGGGTGGACTCAGACTGTCAACTTGTCTCTATTCTATCGTGTATATACGTGCCTGCCGACAGCCGTGGCTGCGTACTACGTTCTCATATGTTGCCGTACTGTGCTCGCTGCCTTCTTGCACTCAACTCTGTACCTCTACTATAGTACTGTATTTGCTCATATTGTATGCCGTATGGCTTCTGCTTTGCTAACGTCTTCGTATGATACTCGTATTTACTGTATATGTGTATTGCCTGTCTTTTCTATCTATATACCATGTAATATGCTGCCGTATGGCATGACGTTGCGTAGCGTTTCTGCCATACTGTGCCGCTGCTTCTTGTAATACTGGTAACTTGTACTGTATGGCAGCGCTTCGTGCGTTTGTCTCTATTCTTGTATTGTTGTATAACACTAATATACATTCTTTATATGCCTTTCTTGTATACGTATACCTTTATATTCTTGCCATAAACTGCATGCTTCTTATGTTACTAAACCATTTGGCCTTTGGCATTTCATGTGTATGTGACATACGCTGTGAGCAGGCATTGTGAGGCTGCGCCTGCCGCGCGTCTTGCGGCGTTTTGGCGTAGGCATGGGCTGTATGGCTGTGGGCTGCTTTGGGCAGCGCTGCTGGTAGCATAGATATCTTCTTTGCTGTGGCATTGACTCCGGCGCGTATATGGTACCTGTTCTTTTGCTGTATGCGGCGTGGGTGCTCATGTGTCGCTTCTTCGATGTTTGGCATATGACACTTTGCTTCATGTGTCGTATGCCATTATGACATTCTACTGTATTTACCTTCACTTGTACTGTACTATTAGCCTTCTATGACCTTGTTCTGTATAGCGTACTACTTGTATTGTATATTCTTGTACATGCCTTTGGCTATATGGTTCTCACTCTTTCTGTGTACCTTTGCATTGCTATACTTGCCATTCGACTGCCTTGCTCGCCTCTGCCTTGCTACGTTTATGTAAACGTTTGTAACCATCTTCAGCATTTGGTGCTTGTACTCAACATGTAGATCCATAGGCGCGTATGCTGCATTGTACGCCATATTGGCTGCATTTGCCTTGTGGTTAGCATATACGTGCTGCCTGTATACTGTATCTGCCATATGTAACTGCTTTCATGACTTTATACTGTAACTGCTGTCTTCTTCTTCATATCTTCTTGTACCATATGCTATGACATTCTGCCTCTGTATTTCCGTAGCCTTTAACTGTACCATTGCGCCTTCGCATGCGGCTTCTCTGTGTCTGTTGCTATACGCTGTTGTACCTTGTATACTGGTATCTGCGCTGTGGCTGTAATCTTCTTCGCCGACCTGCTGCCATGTACTGGCTTCGCGTATCATATGCTGTGGCAACGCCTCTTGTCTGCCACTAGCATGCTATGACTATATCTGTGCCTTCGCGCCTGCCGCTCGCGTACTGCCTGCTGGCCTGCTGGCGTACCATTTCGTCTTTGGCTTTGCGCTGCCGCCTTCTGCTACGCGTGCTGCCGCCTACTCACGTTGCCTGCTGTACAACGTTACTATTGCCTGCATTGCTGTTGCTACCAGCTGCCTGCCGCGCCTTCTCTAGCCGACATGCCGTGCGCTCCTACTTTCATACTACTGCGCCATTTAACGCCATATGCCGTACCATGTACCTTCCTTTACTATACTGCCGAACGCACCATGGGCATTTCTACTGTATACTGTGTACATACTATCTGCTGCCTTTCTTGCTGTACGTGCTTCTTCTTGGCTATGGCTTTTGTACCT